>JAJEKB010021239.1:0-13051 GCA_022393335.1 Macrotrachela quadricornifera | reverse complement strand
TAAAACTTCATTCATGATACAGATACTAGGGCATACGAAGTCTTTCTGTTTGCATTGAGTGACTATAGATTCTATCCAATTATATCAATTGCAACTTGAAGCCACTATCACTATTTTCAATATTGATGAAAGGATGGTCCGTATAGTTACGGGCAATGCATCAAACAATCTGAAAGCATTCGATGGGTTCGTTATATCAGATTTCGAGGTTTCTTTTGAAGCTGAAAACGATGGCGATGAACAGACTAATGAAGCCGACGAAGTAGATCACAAAGATTCGAGTGAACCTACTCAAATGTTCGATCACGAAGAACATCTTCATATCCCATGCTTCACCCACATTCTCCAGCGTACAGTTGGCCATGGGCTGCAAGAATATGGAAATGCGAGATCGGGCAATGCCAAAAGTGGAGCAATAGCATAATTGAGGTAGGGTTCTTTTTATTCGCAACGGTAAACCTCTGTAAAAGTCAATGTTCTATATCCTATCACTACCCAATCTTCTAGCCACAAGTCAATATTATTCTCCGAAAGTCTCCATTAACAGAATATCAATATTACAGAACCTGTGAAGATACGCCAGAATACAACAACATACCGTCTATAAAGTACTTGAAATCTCGCACACGTCGCTCAACAATCTCTTACGTAATGTCGATCGTTATAATCTTGTTCTAACGCCACGGGACATCAGGATACTCCCACAGTTCGCCAATATTTCCGCACTATTCGCTAAAGCCACGACACAGACACAAGTCGAAAAATCTGCCTCAATTTTGCTGGTCGCGCCAAGTGTCCTTTCAGTCTATTTTGATCTCGAAAAAGAAGAAATCAACTATAAATAACCTGTTAGGCAGATTAAATTGCCAATTTTCGAGAGAGTATTTCTCTCATGTTAGATTCCACGAGAAAGTTTGGTTCTGATACTGAAAGATAGAGAATTTTGTGTAGATTTTATTAATATCTTCATTTTTAAATCAACATGCGCCATTCTTTTGTAACATTAAATATATTGGATGCCATAAAAACATCACTTGTTCAACTACAAAATCAGAAACGTGTAAAAATCAGTTTTTGTCCTATTAGATTGAGTTCCAAAACTCCTTTCTTGTAGTAAAAGACGTAGAATTTTTCGGTACATCTCGTGGTGCGTTGCGTTTGATAAGTTTTGTTACTTCTTCATCGAAAAATATGAAGTATCAAAAAGACGTTATGGACCGCAAGACTACTTTTTCTTAAAGAGTTTTCTCACAACTCGACCTTACAAAAATTATCCTTTTTATGTAAGCAGATGCAGAGTTTGGTCCGCTACAAAATGCTCTTCTTTGTAAGGGCTCACTTTATTTTCTAACCGAATGACGAAGTTGAAACGTTTTTATTGACATCAAAGTGCGCCAAAAATAGATAATGAGGCATATTTTGTAGGCGCTTTTCAACATAGTGAAATTCTGTCCAGAAATTTGGTGTAGTGTCTTAAAACCAAATACGTATCTGTAGTTCTTTATAGGGTGTTTGAATAGCATATAGAAAACTATTAGCAAATAAAACTAACATTTCATTCCAGTCAAGTGCTGAGCTATTGATGCCGTTGTGGTATCCAGTACATTTCATGCTACAAAAAAAAACGGTGCATGTTGGTTTAAAAAGAAGCATATCAATAAAATCCATACCAAATTCTCTCTCTTGCAGCATGAGAATCAAACGTTCTGACCGAGTTTAACTTGAGAAAAAAACTCTCTCAAAAGTCTGCAGTTTAATCTGCCCCATCCGTTACGTTGGGTAGTTATGTCGTATACTCCTCCATTCTTTGCGAGAACTGTTTGGAGGACTGCTTGAACGCTACGAAATTTCCGTCGATAGTGGTTTACAAATGAATAAGCGTTCTATGTGAGACCTTTACAAAGACGATCTTTACTTAATGACACCTGTTCTGGATGGTCAGTTCAAACTGGAATGGATAGATACTCCCAATCTTTCTGAATTCGAGGAAGAACGAACCAAAAATATGATCAAACACTTCGTATCTAAGATGACATTGCGGTTGCACGGCACAACAAATGGCACTTCGGATTTCATCGTCGAGTCAACCCTTACACAACCGACAATAATACAATGACTGACCTGCCAATTTCAGACGTAAACGGCTTTTTTCTGACTTCGACGACCCAGAAACATCAGTGAAAAGGAAAGGTTCGTGCATCGCTGGGTTAATTGATGGTGAAATGTTATTATTCGAAAAGGAACAAAGTCATGATACTCACCTGATCTCTCTCAAGAAAGCCTCCTATCCATACTTATACCGATTTGCAAAAAGCGTACTTTGCGTACTGACTACCGCTGCGCTAGTCGGACGCGTGCCTTCTTCAAGTAGTATACTTATGTATCCTCACCGTAGCCGATTCTCGAAAAACACGTTCGCAACGCGAACCTTACTAAAATGTAATCGACACCTGCTATAGTTTGCTAGTCTAATTTTGTTACGCTAAGTAGTCTTTACAAGGGCAATGAAATTAATTCAAAGTCAACTTTACGGTTATATTTTTTTGTTTGTGTTCTGTATATACTTTGAATGAAATGCGTTGATCATTATCAAAGTTTTTTAAAAAATGAGAAGAAACATCTGCTGGAGCGGAGTCGTAATAGAGCGATTAAATATTGACTAGAGCTGGAGCGAGAAATAGTTGGAGCTGCTTATCTCTAGTTCGTACGTTCCATTCGATTATGTTTTTTTGTTCCATTCTCGTGCTGTTGTTTTGTGCGTTTGTTGTTTGTTTTTGTTGAAGAGAGAAAAAGGGCAGCGATTCACCACAGTCAGTTTTATGCACAACCGGCAAGAACTACTTAGAGTTATTCAAAAGTAGTAGTAGTGGTACCTTTTTCTCTTATAAAAAGATCGAAAAAACCATCTTTTTTCTGAACACATAGAGCGTCTTTGCACTCTTTTTCTATGCTATTTGATCACTACTGAACTAATATCATGATAATAAAATTTCGATAAGAACTGTTTTTGATGAAAACTAGCTGATGGGATAATGACATAATTGCTGATGCACTTGTGCATTTCACTTTATTAT
Source organism: Macrotrachela quadricornifera (assembly GCA_022393335.1). Classification (NCBI taxonomy): domain Eukaryota; kingdom Metazoa; phylum Rotifera; class Eurotatoria; order Philodinida; family Philodinidae; genus Macrotrachela; species Macrotrachela quadricornifera. The sequence goes on along the minus strand of JAJEKB010021239.1, from coordinate 9,977 downwards.
CACTAAATGCATTGTATTTGAAAAAAACAAAATATACCACAGGATGCTGCAAGAAAAGCTCTACAATTTACAAAGAACAATTATAAAAGATGAGATAAAAAAACGAAGTCGTCTTTTACCAAAAAAAAATCATGTTTTCGCAGCATCGAGATTGTCAAGCTCAGAGTTTTGTCTATTTTGAAAATAAAACGTGCAACTATGAAATAAGCAATCTTATGTAAATTCTAGAGCTTTTCACGCTGCATCTTGTGATATATTTTGTTGTTTCATACAACTCATTAAGTGATGATACAATGAAGTGCAAAAGTGCCCCACTTTTCATACTGCATTCATTATGATCTAATATGCTACCAGCTAGTTTTCAACAAAAACAGTTCTTATCGAAATTTTATTATTATAATATTAATTGAATAGCGATCAAATAGCACAGAAACAAGTAGAGTGAAAGACGCTCAATCTGTTCATAAAAAAAGAAAATTTTTTGAAGCTTTCTATAAGAAAAAAGTACCGTTGCCACTACTTTTGGATAACGCTAAGTAGTATCCGGAAAATGCATGTCTCCAAAATTATGAATTCTGCTGCACAAAAAATATCTGCAGTTGTTGCGGTCGCTCAATGGCTGCTCTCTTACTGCTGATCTTCTTGTGTTAAAAATGTACATCACACATGTAAGGGTTTAGAATGACAACCAAAGAAACTGACAAGCGAGTCAGACTGATGGGTGAATTGCCGGTTCAATGTTACAAAAACTCAGCTGGTATCCGATCAAAACCTATATATTCTAACACTTTCCTACTTTGGGAAGTTATGCGATCCGACGCCACATTCTGTGTGATCGGATGCATGAAAATCTTTTCGGAGAACCAGACTCATTATACGGCTTGTGCAAAGGTAACTGTGTGACGTTTTTGACACACATTTTTGCATTATCTCTAAAACTATGAGAGCTAGTAAGTTTTTTCAAACGCTATTCGATACAACTTGTCAAACTCTGTTTATGCCATAAAAATGACTTTCTCGGTAAAAGTCTCGAACTTCGAAAAAGGAGTTTTGGTTGCGTAACGCTATGACATAAAAAAACCCTTTTTCTTCAAAGCCATTAAGAAAACTGCAATTTCTTGTGGCATTATTTCTCTAAATGAAACACTTCTGGAACCAGTTTTGTAGAGGTTTGAGCGGGCTTTTAAACGCTAAAAAGTTTCCTCAAAACTGCTTTTGCTTAGATAAAAAATGCAAAGAACAAACGTAACGCTGTGACATAGTTTTTTGTCGATGAATTTCGAGGCACGTAACATGATCAGAACAATTTTATTTTTATAAATGCAAGTCTTTTCTGCGTAAGTAATCGTTCCACGCAAGAACAAGGTCTATACATTGACATGAAAGCTCACAAGAGAGGCAGTAAGATGAAAACTGTATAAGGGTCTACAAATCAGAGTTGTAACCGGTCAAAACAATTCAGACCGAATCGGCCTGACCGATTTAAATCTTAAACCGGCACGGCCGATCACTGGGTGGTTTGAAAAAATGTCTAGACCGGCAAAAAACCGGTAAACGTATGAATATTCTTTATATGATAAAACTAGTTCTAGCCATAGACCTTTTATCCATAAATTGATTTTTACACTTTGCTTTTCGTGTATATTATCATTTTCATAGCGAAAAATAAAACAAATTTCAAGAACTGAATACGTTTTGGACAAAACAAACTTCTTTTCTGCAAAAGCTGGTAATTGATTTAAATTTCTGTTTTTATCATACACGAAATTTACACAAAAAAAATATCATAATTATTAAATTAGCAAATTAATGTGACATATAAATACATATAAACAAAAGTGCTGTTATTTTGATGTTGGCCCTTATTGTATCGTGCGTATATCTGTATGTACAATCAGCTTGACGACCTACTCTCTCTTTAATTAATTTAGTTAAACATGTGTCGACAGGTTAACAAGAATTGAATTATCATTAAAAGAAATACATAAAAAAGAATAACAATCAATATGTGACACTGTTATGATTATTAAGATGTTGCAAATAGGAGATAATAGAAATCTTTTAAGAGGAAATTTAACGTTGAGAAAAATTTGAATTTACACCCAAAAACAAAACTTTTGCTCTTTTCATTTCAAAAATTGTAATGAACAAAAATAAATACTATTATCTAACAAGTAACGCTCGTCTGAAGACTTGCTCAGCTCTTTCTCGTAGAAATCGTGTTTCTAAATTACCGTCAAGCTATTCATTTATAAAATTTTAAAAAATCGAAGCCAGATGCAAGTTCCTGGACATTAACGGCCGTTGACCAAACTTCATAAAAAACAAATGCTTTCTGTTAAAACTTTGTTGTTCGTTTAAAAAATTGATCTTCAAAAAATTTTTATGCAACTGACTTCACATTTGAGTTTCTCGTCCTTGATTACCGTTCGGTCAACCCTTATAAAAAATTTTTTTGTAAAAAAAGTGATCCTTTGTATAAAAAATTGATTCTCAAAAAAATTTTAAAAAACTAACATCGGATTCGGATTGCTCGACCCCGATTACCCTTTGGTTAAGTTTCATAGAAAATATTGATACAATGTTTTTTTGACCTTTTGCAGACATACAAGCAAGCAAGCAAACAATTTATGTTTTTAAGACTCTTCTCTACGAGAAAGAGAATTAAAAAATTAATAATTACACAACTTTTTTAAATCGAGAAAAAAACGGCAGAAACCGGGCGGTCTTGCCCTGCACCGGTCCAGACTGGTTTCGCCGGGCCGGTTACAACTCCGCTACAAATTGTCCATAGCCATAAAAGTCAAAACTAAATAGGTCATCTTGCAGAGAAGGATATTCTGTGAATGATATATCTCTCGGGTTTTTTGGAGAAAATGTTTGATTAGAAAATCCAAAATGCGATTTTTGAAAAGTTTGAAACCCGGTTTCAATGCCAAAACCTATTTTTTGTGCAAAATAAGTGTCAAATTCGTAATCAGCGTTAAAAACTGCATCAAATAACTCATTCAGATCTATTCAACTCGAAAAAACGATTATCAAAGTTGATCAGCGAGGTGTCGCGTTACATGGGCAAGCCGTATAACCGAGAGAAATGGTGACCTTTGGTGAAAACTAGCGACATTCTGTGCATACTGCACCGCTGTTTTCTCCTTTAATGCATAACATTAGATGTTCAAGCTTTCATCCGGTAATAGAAATACAGACACTTGATATTATGTATATAGATGGATAGTCCTTCGGCGTCATACTCTTATATCGCACATATTTCTATAGTTCATATAGCGTTCGCCCTTATATCTCCTGTAGCTCTTCTAGCCTTATTCCCTTATTGCTTTACTCCTTTCAGGACCTATGGCTAGTCTCATAGGATAGCCCTTGAGGACCTATGGGTACTTCAACATAATAGCCCTTGACCATTCTCATCATAATCTCATTTGACCTCTAACTATTGACCTTTAACCTCTGACCTTCAATCTATGGCCTGGCACAGAGAAACACACACCTAACGTTACACATATATGTCGCAGTTGAAATTAGAATCTACTTGAGATTGAAATAATAGTCTTGCATTTTTGATACTGTAGTCGGATTTTTTTTTAAATGCCAGTCACCATTTTTTAAATAACTCTTGATAGAAACATAGTAGAGACCTGCGGCTTTCACCATTCGATAGAGCGACGGGGGCAGCATCTATCCATATAAGATTCATTAGATTCAAGTGAATTTTTTATAGCTATCTTCAATATGAAAAAGTTTTTGTTGTCGATTTTCACTAATTTTCATAGCAACCTAGACTCAAATTACACCAAAATGTAGCCCAAACAGACCTTTATTCTGAATAAAACTTTCGTCTTTTGATCTTATTTCGTTTCGAGAAAGTGATAGAAAAATCTCAAAAATTTATCGAGAATTCAAGTCTGTTTGGGCTACATTTTGGTGTAATTTGAGTCTAGGTTACTATGAAAACTAATGCAAATCGACAACAAAAACTTTTTCATTTTGAGAATAGCTATGTAAAACTTCCTTGAATCTAATGAATCTTATATAGATAGATGCTGCCCACGTCGCTCTATCGAATGGTGAAAATCGCAGATCTCTACTATGTTCCTATCAAGAGTTATTTAAAAAATGGTGGCTGGCATTTAAAAAAATCTGACTATAGTTACCAGGTGACGTAACTACCAGGTAACGGTAACTTCCCACCTCCAGTCATGGGAACCTGAAACTTGCGCACGAGATAAAAATTGATATTTACAAATAAGAAATTATATAGTCTGATCAATCATGAACTGTAATGACTAGACATAGTCCGTTTGATTATTTTGTCTAATTAAAATGAGCTAATTTTCAGAGCAAATGTGTCTCATATATAATAGATGATCATTCACGTACGCAACAGTTCATTACATATTCTTGTTAAATATGTCTACTTCTCTCGAATTCATTACTACTACAAAAGGTTGTCCGCTAATGATATTGAATGAATTATTATATATTGAAGATGCTCTATATGTTTTTTCGTCTCTTGTTTACATACTTTATTGTTATATGTATGATCTTAAAATAAATATAGAAATTTCATTTCTTTGGTATCTCTGTCTATTTTCACTGTTTTTCGAACTATTAGTGATAATAACTATGCATGTTTATCTCGTGTGCAACTTGTACGTGCGCATCTTGCAGTGCGCAAGTTTCGTAGACCCGTTTGTCATGAATTGGCATTTCTTCGACGTTTCCTTTTCCTCCTTTCGATCTTCGAATTATTCTATACGCTGTAGCAGGACCATGTTGCTTAATTGCCTGTTCAATTTCGAGGCTCAATTCGTTCCAATATTCCACCTGACGTTCTTCCACCTTCTTCGTTGCTAATTTTCTAAGAACGCAATATTGTATACGGCGTTTCGTCGAATTTCGAGTACCACGGTGATTTTGTCATTCAAGAAAAGCATGCTACTTTCTACCAATAATGCTAAGGATTTCTTGCGTAAGTCACTCCTTACGTTTTCGTAGAGATCTAGTATCACCAAAGATAGTTTCGCGGATGCTTTTCAATGTGGAGGATAAATCGACACATTTCTCGTTGGTCGTTAATGATGAAGTGGTAGAGATTGGTGTAGAAGAGAGAACAGCTTGAAATGCTTGAATTGACTCAGGATCACATAATTTCATTTTGTTTAGTCGGCTAGATATTTTCTTTTGTGCAATTTTGACTCGACTTTTGATATGGGACTTGATTTTTGTTCGTCCCAGATGGTGAACTATTCTAATAATTCCTCCAGTCGTTAGATAAAGTCATATATCTACAGAGGATCGAAATTTTCGATTGGCCCGAGTATAATCAAACATATGCCATCTTTTATTCTTAGGATACATCCAAGTCATTTGATGAATTTGTTTGTATCCGAAAACGGTATTGGCAAGAATCAGGTCATTGTTTGAGCATGGATGGGTGAGACGTTGACCGTTTTCATTTAGCTCATCCACTGCGTGTTTGTCCATTACACTAGATCTATCAAGATGTTGTTGTTGACTAACTCTTGCATTAAAATCATCCATAATGCGAACCATATCATTTCTTGGTGTTTTATCAAACGTTTGTTGTAAATCGAGGTAGAATCCATCTGCAGTCTCGGTTGACCAGGTGGAGGATTAATAGAAGAATAGACAGCAATCAGTGTTATAAAGATTGGATGACATTATAGACGAGCAGTGACGATACGGTTGCTAACCGGTTCCCATATTGAACTACCATTTCTCCAAGACTTAATTGCTTATTTACGCAAAAGGATAGGGACGACATGTGTAGATCTGGTTCTTGTTGCATTCGAAGCTCCAGAATACAAGATTCTATATTCGCCGGTTGTAGAGACATCAGAGCCATTCATTGATGTTTCACTGAGTGCAGCAACTTGAATACGATGTTGATGAAGTTACTTGACTACAAGTTCTTTCTTTCATTTTTGTCGATACGATTGAAATAGGCATGCACCAGTCGGACTGGTCCCACCCAGTCCTGAGACCAGTCTTATCCATTCATATGCGGAAAAAGCATCAGTTCTTACCAATCTCCTTGTTAAACTATACTCACGCAACTACAATGAGCTAAAATGACATATAAGACTGGTACAAACTAGCACATTTCATCCAGTTGACTGGAGGACTGGGTGTATGGAAAAAGTTCACAAGTCTGAATCTTAAACACACCCAGTCTCCCAGTCATCTGAATAAAATGTGTCAGTTCATACCGATCTTGTGTGTCTTTTTAGCTCATTGTAGTTGTGTGAGTATAGTGTAACAAATAAACTGGTAAGGACTGGTGCTTTTTAGCCGTATTACTGGGTAAGACTTGTCTCAGAACTGGATGGGACCAGTCCGACTGATGCATACTTAAATCGAACATTCCAGTGATCAAAGAACGTAGACTTACGTGCACCGATGCACGAATTCTTGTCTTGTTTGCTTGCTAGTAGGATTTTATGTCTCTCTGACAGGTAGCAAGCCTTACAGAAAGACACATTTGGCTACCGAAAGCCCAGGGGCGCCTCCCATATACTGCACGTAAAGATGAGATCCTGTGGATGTCTATCGACATCCCCGCCAGACGCCAATGGGATTGATGATGGCTGAAAGATCGCATTTTGACCAACTAGGATAAAGAGAAAAAAATGCATGGCAACTCAGTCAGAAAAATACACACAAACTTGATTTATACCTCGCACACTGCTCGCCCAACAGTTGACAGCACAAAATAAGTAGAAAATACACTTTGAACCAGTTCTCTGAACGAGCAAGAGCGTCGTCGGTTGACCAACTAGATGATCGTTTCGGTGATGGAATCAGAGAGGAGAAAATGAGTTCAGCTGAAGCACATAAACGGGGAAAAGATTTGAATACATATTACAATAAAGAACGTTGATGCCACAAGGTTCCTTGGAGATTGCGAGAAAATTCTTGACCTTTTAAGCACCGTGTCTGCAAACCGAAGACAAAATGAATCAAGTTGGAGGCAGAAAAATATATTCTCTTGTGTTCTGTCACATCCTTCACCAGTTGCATACGATAGAGAGAGTGATTATTCGATTTTCTCGTTCTATCGGACAAAACGCAAGAAATCGCCGATTTCCAAGAGGTTAAGAGTCACTATCAGATGCTCGTTTGTTCGAACTCGTTATGAGACGTACAACATACAAGACAATCGTTAATTTTGAAGTTGGACGAGAACAACGTACTGTTCCGCTGAAGAAACTAAATCTCACTTGGACAAAGAGAAGGTTTATGAGTCACTCCTCATTATGATCAATGGTTCCCAGAAAATCAAAGATAGACTATTTTCAATTGAACGAGAAGTTTAGTTGAACCAATAGAAAAGCGGAATTAACAAAAGGCTGAAAACTATGCCAGTGTTATGAATCATCGATGTCTCACAAAGCTCCAATCATTTATTGTCAAGAGCCTCTTAGTTGAATCTTCTTCACATTAGAATTACCAATCAACCTTTATTCGGAATCTTTTTATTCTTTCATAAATAACCCAAATTATCAAATGAAACTGTTGAGAAGGTAACTACTATCCACACCAACTTGTCACTAGAAACCGAGAGTTCAATTAACCAATAATCAATGCCACCATGAACTCCAACAGAAAATTAATTAAATAAATCACTCCATCTACCATGCACTGAATACTGAAATACAATCAGCCAATGATCAATGTCCCCATATCCCCGCGATTGAAAAGAGAAGAAGAGAAAATGATCGATCAATCGTTGAACAAAAGCATTGCTCTCGAATTTCGTTCCACACAATCGTCAATACCTACATCTTTTAGTTGTGATGATTCAAATAATCATCATGAAATTATTGTATGTTTCATGATCGATCAGCTGTTTCATATCAAAACGAAATCATACTATTAAGGCAACTTGATATCACACGAGATATGAATAAAGAGGAAGCATATTTTCTGAAATAACTTTTAATGAAATTCAGATATTTCGATTGAAGAAATTAGTATCAAAAATGCAAGACTATTATTCCAATCTCAAATAGATTCCAATCTGAACCAGATGTCAAACTCAACTGCGACAAATATATAGGTAGGGACGCACCAGTCTAGTTAACTGGGTGCCCCAGTGTCACTGGGTGTTTATTTTGACTAGACACATATTTATCTGGTTTATTATTTACGGAATCATCAGTAGTTTCTTTTGTGCTAGGTATCCATCAGTCCAATTAACTGGGTGTATATAGAATATGTGAAAATGTTTTTCCAGGCTGGTAACACTCTGATTTTAAATAGCACACACAACGATCTTAACACAAAATTAAAGTACGCCAAAAATGGAATTGATTGATGCTAAATGGTAGGAGTTATCAGAACCTTTTAATGTGGAATTTAAGAAATTTTACGAAATTGAATGCTTTTTCTGCATAGAAAAGTCGAGACGCTAGTAATTCGCACATAGAATACAATAATTTCCTTTGATATTTTTACATAATTTAATAGAGCTCGTCGAGCTCTACAAAACTATATATACTAAGAATTTTTTGAACCATTTTTTCTGTGATCAACGTTTAAAAAACTACTTGGAAAATTGTTAATAATGTCAAATAACCCATTTTTTATATGGAAAAAAAATCCGATTTTTCAATAAAATTAGCTTTCCTCGTTATTTTTATTGCCATAAATACTTCGAAATATATTCATCAGGCACAGTTTTTCACGCTGCATACAATGAGCATATTTTGAAGGATCTGTGGTAGGGGTGTACAAGCTCACGCTCATATGCGCGCTCATGAATATGAGCCGTACATACCTTAATCTATCTAGGGCCAATTTCTATTATACTAGAGAAACACCTTTGGGTCCTCATTTTCTAAATTATGAGATACCTTTGGGTCCTCATTTGCTATAGTGCGGGATACTCTTGGATCCTCATCTCCTATAACATAGAGGTACCCTTGGATCCTCTTCTAGTATACTATAAGGATACGCTTGGGTCCTTACATGATATACTATAAGGGTACCTTACGATCCTCATCTTCTGTACTATAGGGGTACCCTGGGGTCCTCATCTGCTATACTATAGGGGTACGCTTGAGCCCTCAACTGCTACACTATGAGGTACCTTTGGATCCTCATCTGCAATACTATAGGGGTATCCTTGGAACCTCATCTACTATACTATAGGGATACCCTTGAGTCCTGAACTGCTATTTTGTAGAGCACCCTCGATAATCTCAAATTGGCCTGGATAACCCTATGATGCGTACCTATCTTGGTGGTGAAAAAACGCCTCGAAATCTGATTGGCTGACAATATTTCGCATCAGCAAATCAAATAGCAGGAAACTGTAACTCGCTTATTTCACGGACAACCGTCGGAGATTCTATGAGGACTTTTGTAGAGCACCCTTGATAACCTCAAGTTGGTCCGAATAACCCTATGATGTGTCCGTATCTTCATGAGGAAAAATCGCCTCGAAATCTCATTGACTGTTACAAAAGAGTTTCAGCCAATCAGATTTCGAGCTGCTTTTTCACCATCAAGATAGGGACGTATCATAGGGTTATCCGGGCAAGGGAGAAAGTGCGACACCTGAGCACTCAAAAATAATGTTAGGTGCTGAATAGGTGCTCAGTTGTCGACTAGGTGCTCAGGTGCTGGCTAGATGCGTAGGTGATGATTAGGTGTTGGCCAGATGCTCTATAAATATTAATATATGGAATAAGTTTTAACTCTGATATACAAAGTATTGTTGTGATACATCATTAGCTAATAGCGCCATCTAACAGACAGAATGTTAACCACATTTTTTCCAACATTCACCAAACATCCAATAAATAGTTTGCTCATTCTTTTCATTTATAATTATAACTTAATGAAGTATTGACTAATTGTTATTCGACTTAACTACTAATCGAAAGAAATATTCTTACGAAAAGATAAAAGTATCCATGGAACCAGGATTAGTG
>JAJEKB010021237.1:0-34428 GCA_022393335.1 Macrotrachela quadricornifera | reverse complement strand
CTTCTATCCTTAATAAAAAAAAAATGAGTTGATTTGGTGAAGTCGTAATAAAGATGTTCAATTCTTTTTTGCTGTAATGTTACTTTTAGCCCACTCGGTATATATAAGACGAAATTATAAAAGGTTTAAGTTTATACAACATATGAGGAATATTTTTTATAATTAAAACTATGTTCATATCCTATGAATAGTCGATGAACTAATAATGTGAATTTTTAACTTATTAAGCGGATTAAGATCATTTTTACAAAATGAAATATAAGAAAAACAGATGGTAGTAAAAAGGATCTCATCTGACAATGTGTAGGCCTTAAAAAATTACACTAAATAATTAAAGAACGTTCGTCTAATAACTAACCATAAAATGAATATATCAAAAAAGAGGTTTTGTTAACTTTAAAAAAAATAGAAAATGGGTTATAAATATTGTATACTGGAATATGTTAGTTGAACCGAAAGTTTCTTCAGTTATCTGTGTCATATGATTAATTAAAATGTATGAAGGAATTTCAGCTTATTTGTTATTACTACAATGCTTTGAAGACATAAAACGTTAAACAAGATGATATTAGAAGCTATATCGCAGTAAAAAATTTTTCATCCAATATAAATGCAAGAGATAAAATATTTTTCAAGATAATATATGAATTAAATTGAAAACTTTAAAAATTCTTTGTCTTAAAATTATAAAGAGTTTTTTTTATCAAAAGCACATAATTTCAGATTTGACATAATGCAATTTATGATTGATTATTTATAAGATATTGAGAATTATTTTGTGAGGATTTGATAGTTATTTTCAGATTGACAATATTACTATATGAAGTATATTACTTTTTTATTCATATTTCGTCATATTTTAGAAGATATTCATTGATTGTACATTGACTTTCTCAGTTTTTATAAATGATACTCTCTCAAACATTGTTCTCGATGAGGAAAAAACTTCATCCCGCTAAAATAAATTTTTTATTAAATATAAAGATATTTCAATAGATTTCGATATATAATATATTGAATTGAACTAAATTATAGAATATTTAGAAAATTCAGTTGTTTAACGTTTCAATTATAATTCAAATGTTTTATTTTTAATGGATTGACCATATATTATTATATATTTCAGAAGTTATTTTTTTTTCTTCTTTATTCTCTTTTAAATTAATAGTTATTCTGAATGGTGAAATACTTTGACTAATTACAATCTGAAAAAAGATTTTTATTAAAAATATAAAATTATTTAAAATGAAAAATAAAACTTAAGTTTTTATTTTCGAATTAAAATAGATTTTGATAAATTTTTCTATTTAACACATTCGATATTGAGCGCCACTTTCAATCGGAATAACCTAGCGCTAGTATAGACACATGTACCAAACATGTCCATGTCCACCTGTTTATTTTTTGCTTGCAAAAAAAATCAATTGGGAATCTGAAATATAAGAAAAAAGTATTTTCTTTTATTATTTTATAGAATTGAAATGCCCGAACCATCACCACCAGAACATGTTTATGGACTTAGTAAATGGTCCGATTTTGGTTATACAACTCTGGATATGCTTTATTTACGGCCTGTTCGATGGTTTCATAACAATATTGTCGAACGTCTTCGTGGTCCAGCTTATCCATATTATCATCGTCAATTTGGTCCGGTAAAGACAATAGATGAATGTGAAATTAAAGATCAAATATGTTTTTATGAAGCTGAAATGGCTTATTTACGTGAAAAACGAATTGATACAATGATTGTAGAAATTCTTCATGATCGTTTAACACGTTGTATTGCTTATGAAGGTCGTATTGATGCATTAGATAAATGTGCTAAAGAAAGAGATGCTTTATTTGAATCCCATACTAATTGGTATCAAAAATATGGTGAAATGGGTGTACCACATAGTTGTGTTGATGCTTATATGAAACAAAAACATCTCATGATATGGATGCGTCGTCATCCTGAAGTTGATCTTAAAGGATGGGCAACAGAACGTGAATATGAACGTAAAACAAAAGATTATATCAAGAGCATTCCCATGCCAATGGAAATTCGATAGACATATTAAAATTATACATCATCCTCTTCCGTTTGTTTTTCCCTTGTTAGACTATATATTACGACTTGTATTTTCCTTTAAACCTTTTTTTTTTTTTGTATAAACATATTATCTCCGTGCATCAGTATGGAAAAGAAATAGTTTCTTTTTTTTTCTTATTTGATTTCTAGAATGAAACAAATTCATACATCTATATCAACTATAGATCGTTTTGATCTATTTACAATTATATTTGATATTTTAATTTCGATGATTGGTAGTCTAATTGTCAATCGCTTAATTCCAATATTAAAAGATAAATTTATTCGAGCTCAATTATGGGGATATGATTTAAATAAAAGAAATTCCAGAGAAGTAAAAATGTAAGTTAGACTATAGAGAATGAAAAATCTATGTTTAATATTTCTAGTGCAGAATCTCAAGGTGTTATAGCAGCTGGTATTTTTCTTATATCAATGTTTATTATGATTGCTATCGTATTTTCTGAACATTTACATCCAGAAAGTGATTTTCCACATAATAAAGTACATATTTTCTTGAAAAAAGTTAGATAATCTTATTTTTTTTCTTTTTTAAGTTTATTGAATATTTAGCGGCATTACTTTCAATATGTTGCATGGTATTACTTGGTTTTGCAGATGATGTACTTGATTTACGATGGAGTGTTAAATTATTATTACCTTTAATTGCATCTTTACCACTTTTATTAGTCTATTTTGCTAATTATCATTCAACAACAATTATTTTACCGAAGCCAGTAAGATCAATACTAGGTCATCAATGGAATCTTGGTAGAATAGAAAAATTGAGCATTTTTTTGATAATATATTTTGATCGTTCTTAATATAGGTATTCTATATTATGTCTATATGAGTATGGTAGCTGTGTTTTGTACCAATGCAATTAATATTCTAGCTGGTGTTAATGGACTAGAAGTTGGTCAATCTATTGTTATTGCGATTTCAATATTGATTTTTAATCTTATTGAATTACAAGGTTTGAAACAATTTTTTAATTAAATGAGAATCAATTTCAGAAAAAATTGTTAGATAAATTTGAGTTAAACAATTGATTCTTTGAGTTGTAATATTGAAATAATTGCCTTTTAAAAAAATGACACGTATTCTAATTTTTGTGATTTAATAGAAATATTTTCGATTAAATTGATATCTCTATATTTCTAACATTTATTGATAATATATATATTATACTTTAGGTTCTTGTGCAGAAGAGCATCTTTTTTCACTCTATTTCATGATTCCATTTATTGCTTGCACATTTCCAGTTTTATACAGAAATTGGTTCGTAAAGTTTCATTTTTTATTCTATTTGTAAGTTTTTTTTTTATTAAATTAGGTGTCCAGCAGAAATTTTTGTCGGTGATACTCTTTGTTATTTTGCTGGTATGACATTTGCAGTCGTTGGCATCATTGGTCATTTTAGTAAGACGATGTTACTTTTCTTTATACCTCAAATTATCAATTTTCTTCTTTCAATACCGCAATTATTTCATTTTATTCCATGTCCAAGACATCGTTTACCTAGGTAATTTTATTTTTTTTTTGTTATTTTGTTTTCAGTATTGTTTTATATGGTGATTTAGATTAAATCCTGATATAAATAAACTGAATCCATCGGAAATTCAATTTAAAAAAAAGGATTTGAAAACACTTGGTTGGTTCATGCTACGTTTCTTTTCAGCAATAAAATTTATAAAATATCGAGAATTTAAAATGAATGATGATGAAGTAATGATTTCAACTACAAATTTTACTATTATTAATACAGTTCTTTGTTGGTTTGGTCCATTACATGAAGAAACACTTACTCTAATATTGATAGTCATACAGGTTAACTATTCTTCGATAAAATTTTAAAAATATGAATAACAATTCTTTTTTAGATTATATTTGGTAGTTTATTAACATTTTTCATTCGTTATTATCTGGTTAAATTTTTCTATGATTCATGACTAATATTTTCATGGTACTATTATATTTTCTTTAAAAATAAATATATTCGTTTCAGTTTTGAAAGAGAAATGTTTGTTTTTTTTTATTTTATTTAGAAGGAATTGAAAATAATTCTTTCGAGTTTCTACAATAATGTATACAATTAGGCATATAAGGTTTTGAACACCATGGGCAACGTGCCAATGAATTTGAATGTTTTGTTCTCATAGATAAAAAACAAAATGTTTCAGTTGTTGATGATGGTTTTTCTTCTTGAGTTTGTTTGTTGATTATAGAAGTTGAAATAGGTTGTTGTATAGGTGCACTTACAATAGGTGCTGTGTTAGAAAGTGTTGATGTATGACGATTTGAACTAAATTTTATTCGTCGATCGAGTTTCAATCGAGCAAGAAGTGTTTCTTCTGATGGTAGTTGTTGTAATTGTTTTGATTTACTTGAACAAAATGTAACATGACGATCATAAGCTTTTTCACAAAATGTACGTTTACAATTTGGACAACCTAAAATGGTTAAAAAGAAACAAAATACAGATTCTTAATCATAAAAAAATTTTATTTTGTCAATATGAGTTAGAATGGAAATGAATTCTTGATTAGAAATTTAATGATCGAAAACAAATTTCTGTTAGAAATATTGTTAGCATTTTTATTTACATAATTTATGATCTTTTTTAATTATTATCTATGTAATATTACAAAGGCATATCTGTTAATTAGATTACTACTTAATAATAAAATGAATGTTTTCTTAAACTTTTGAAGTTTTATTCAAATAACAATATATCGTTCTACTTTTCTTTGTGAACACATTTACATGTTATCTGAACAAATATAGGGAATACTCTCAAATTAGTATTTTTTAAGGTTTTGTTTCTACTTAGTTACTATTTCTCAATATGACTTCTATTTGTTGTATATGTTCAATAAAATTTGATGGAAGATGAAGGATTTCCATTTATACAAAAATGATCTTATTTCAAGATCATTACCTTGTGTAGGAGTTCTTCTACATAATCTGATGATTTACAAGGTTAGTTTAGACTGTTATAACCAAATTTCTTTAAATTATTTTCATTCTTCTCTTTTGTTTTGAAAAATATTGTGCATTTTTATTAAGAGATCTAATATACTCCGCAGTGTTAATTTTTTTTACATACAGAAATTGTTGATAACAGGTGGAACAAGTGCATCCGACCGACGATCACGTTTAGCGCTGCGTGTTTGGAATGGACGTACATTGACGTTATTATTGTTATTATTATTATTATTGTTTGATTTATTTGCATTGAAAGGTGATACTTTACGCACTGGCACAACTTTATCACCTGATCTTATTGTGCGATATTGTGTCATATCAAACACGCGTATATTACGTTTTTTCATTGGATTTTTTGGACAAACATTTGGATGTTTGGAGAAAACGTTCGAACGCATTCTTCGTAGACATGATGGACATTGAATTAAGTCTTGAGATATTTCTTCGATCTCGTTGTCATTGATAAACTCGTCTTCTTCTTCGTCGTCGTCATCTTTGTTGCTCATTTTTTATTGAAAGTGTTTGTACACCGTTCGATTGCTCAATATATGTATGTATGTGTATGTTGCCCGTTAACATGGAGATATTATCGACGCAACTCAATAGATGCAGATGTTTCTGTGTACTTTTCTTCTTCTGCTTCATTTGTTCGTTCTTTTCTTTCATCCTGTCAACTTTTCTTTTTTCTCTTAATAGATGTATAATTGAAGATATCTTGAAGTATTTTATTCAACTTTTTCGTGCTTGATCCTCTTGTCAAGTTAACAATCCAGTAGGATGAGATGTTTAAAATGAAATAGTTACTTTTAGCCATAGATATACAAGTATACTTATGGAGTATTGACATATTTTCTTTATAGCATTTCTATACTGGTTGTGAAGAAATCGTTTCTAAGGTAGAGATTTGTCTATCCTCTTGAATAGTTGACTTAAACTGACATTGTAAGCAAATACAAACAAAATTCTATGTGATAAAGAAAAACATAGAATTGCATCATAGGAAAATTTCGTGAATCAACGGGAAACGCTTGTAAAAATAGGAAAACTAATAACACTCATAATTTAATACATATAAATCAGTCTTGCTCTTATATACACTTCAAGCGATTATCGTTTGAAGTTTAACGACTAGATAATGAATACACAATATATTAATAGTAGTTATTAATACATATTTCAAGGACTTGAGCAACGAATGAATTAACTCCACTGATGTTTCAGAAATTATTATCATGCATAAAATAACATTCACAATAAGCTTTTGATTCATGACATGTAGGACTTCAGGTAGCGAGACTAAACGACACAAATAATTCAATTTTATCATATATTTTGGGCATAAAAATGAAAATGATTAACATATTATACGTAGTAGACGTTTCATGTGTCTTAAATGAAATCGAGAATAAATTAAGCAGGCTCAATATCACTTTACATTACTTGTAATAACTTATTAAAACATACAATGCTTTCAGCTCGATAGACAATTATTTTATAAAACCTTTTGAACGAAATTTTGTCACGCATAAAAGCTTCAATGACAACATGACTAATCTATGCATTGACTTCTTTCACTCTTATTCAATGTGGGAGTTAAAATTGTTTTTCAGAAAGTTGATAGTTGAGAAAAACAGCAAAAACGTTAAAACGATTATAACTTGGATTATAGCTATCAACAGTAGTTATAATTATCAATTTATGAAAGATTTGAATGAGTTAAAAGAGTAATCGTTTTGATTTCATTGTTAATATGATCGATAATATAGATTAAAATATATTTATTTGCAATGTCATTACTTCAAAATCAGTATCAATGAATATTTTTTTCTTTGTCTCTTTTTGTGATGCATCCATGTGTAAGTCACATTTTCTCATATTTTTGTCCCACATACTAATGCATATTCGACAGTACGAATTGTTCATTATGAATTGATGATACTCTTTGAATTATGAGTAATTAAAGCATTATTTACAAGTTCATAATATAGTTCTAATGTTTATTCTTTGGCATAGCAATGAAATTTAATATAGATTGTCACGAAATTTAGAGAAAGTTGCTTGTCAGTATAACTACGTATATTTTATTTCGATACGAAATTAATTTATCAGATTATTCTCTTCCAATTCTTATAAGCTCGCTTAACTTATGACATTGTATCTATTAATTTGGTTCTTTTATTGCCTTTCTCATCGATACGTCGACGAACAGAGAAGAAAGGTGAAAGAAATGAAGAAAGATTGAGAAAATAGACTGGGGTGCCATTATCTTTCAATTAATCAAAGCCAAAGAGAAATACTTACAAAATGATTGAGTGAATTAGAGCTAGTACTTTAACTTTACCTTATATTCGGTAAAGTAAAGTGAATTTTCATAATTGAAATTTCTTGCTATATTCTCAGTGGATCATCATGTGTTGATAATGCTACAATATATCAAAGCCTTCTAGGTATCGACGCGTCATAAAATACGTGAAAAAAAAGGGTACAATAAAATTGAAAGACACTCAAAAGATGTTGAATCTTTATCAGCGAATAAAAAAAATCGTTTTTCCAATCTTAGTTTGCGTCATTTTTTACATTTAAACCACAATATCTTACTTTACTTTATTTTATTTTACTTTTTCAAAGTGTAATAAAGATAAAGTGCCAGTGCTAGAGTGAATCCAGTGAATAACAGCTCGTTGACATCAAGTGTCAACATAGTTTATGAAGGGAATATCCCAGGTTGACTAATTCAAGAGTCGGATCCAACATCGGAATTATGAACCTGTGATGGGCTTGTCTAATAGGTTTACAGTGAAGAGCAATATAAAAAATTATGTTCATTAGTGGATATAAAAAACCAGACTTGAATAAAGTTTATGATTATAACTCTGGTCGAAAGTTATAACTGCAGTTGATATTTATGTCTGTAAATCTATAAGGATTGCACATATTGTTAAATCTATTTTATTATGATATTTTCAAAGCTACAACTATAAGTTAGATAATTTGTTTCTTTTTTAATCATTTCTATTTAATATTCGCTGAAATATAATTATTGAAGATTGTTGTCATGTTTTTTTTCGAAAATCACGATCAGTCTGTGAACTTCTTAAACACCGTACTCGACAACAACAACAGTGTTCAACTATTGATTATTTTCTTCATATTCAAATATCACTAACATCAATGTTGGCTGATTTGTCAGTTGGTACACATCGATTTAAAACGATACCTATCGTCATTATTATTATTTTCTTATTTTCTTCGACAAAAGAAATATATCAAATGTATTTGGATCTGTTGTAATGACTCAAATCAATACTGAAAAATATGGATATCCAACAGGTAAAATAAGTATATTCATTACTTATCATATAGTATTTGATGAAATAATATACAATAAATAATGAAAATACTTATTTCAACAGCAAATGTTATAAGAAATTAGATAAAACTCGTATGTCTAGTGAATTTTTCCTTTTGTTTCTGGATTGTTATCTTCCTCTTTTATGCAGTATCTTTTCTGTTTTATTTTCATTGTTGAAACTAGATATTGCACTTATGTGTATGCATGTGCGTGTTATCCTTTTTGTTGTTATGAACTGTAAATAAATTGAATTGCAATGTGACATGCAGTCAACCGATTTCGTTTATTATGGTTTTTATTTTCTCGAAAAAATTGTTGATTAGTAAGTTTATGTGTGAAAAAACAAGGTTTTTTTTACTTAGTTTTTTGTTATCAAGATTTTTATGCAGATATTTCTTGTTAAAAAGAATAATTGAATTTTATTATTAAAGACTAATTTACTTTTAAAGAAATTGAGAGATATGTTATAATATTACATTTATATTTCGGAGATCATGTTTTTTAATATTTTTCGCTTGAAAAAAAATACGATAAAACGTTATTATATGAATTATAATGATAAGGGTAAATATTGATTTTAGATACCATAGAGTAACGTTGTTTTCACTCGTTATTCGATTGTAAATCAAGTATCAAGGTATAATTTGCGTAGAAAATTTTAAGATATCTTTTTGTCATTATTAAATAATGTTTCTTTACAGGATTTCGATATTTATTAAATGTCCTTAAAATTTGAGCAGGTTAAAGAGTTCTTTATTCGAAATTTGACGAAGATGCCAAAAGCTTTTTATAACCTTTACTACGTTGAAAGAATTGACAGTTTAAACTGGAATATTTATTTTATTTATTCTGAACTAAACAACTTTTATAAAGTAAAATAATACATTTTAAAATTGTTTTTGTTTTATAACCAAGTTGTTCCTTTTTCTAAAGTTTTCACTTTACATGATAATTGTTGATCACCACATTTTTCAAATGAATCTTCTAAATTATAATTTGGATCATATTCCATACGTAAACGATAAAGAGCATCAGTAAATGTAACAAAATCAAGTGCATCAAGTCTTTTTCCATGAAACATTTTATAATATTTTGTAAATATTCGAATATATTCATTTCGATAAAATAATTTTAAGTGACGTGCATAAACAATTAAAGCTGTACCAGTATGAAATTGATTAGCATAAAGTGTTATTAAATCATTATGTATATGATTATCATTAAACCATTTTTTAATGTCATCTGTAGTCCAATTTTTTAATGTTAATAATTTATTTTCTTCTGTTGAAACTTTTACTGGAATTGTTTCAGATGATGATGATGATGATGATGAACATGTTACTGATTGTGATATTAGAGATGGTGAAGTAATTACAATTGGTTTTTGATCATTAGTAATCATTGCTGAAAGTTCTTGAATAGCATCTGTAAATAATTTTCGTCCAAAATGAATATATTTTTGACCAGCAATTCGAATTCCAAGCCATCCATTAGCACGATATTGTTGATTAGGAGGATAAATAGGTACAATACGTTTTTTAAGTGTATCACTTGCATATGAAAGTTCTTGTCGACATGATTTTGAATCATAATATTCTTTTGAAACAATTAAAATGATAACAGTAGCCATTTCCATAGCACGAGCAATTTCTTCCCAAAGATCATCAGAATGAGCAACAGCATTATTCGCCTGTTTATAATCAACCCAAACAGGAACATAAGCAGATAAATGTTCAACAAGTTCACGACAAAATGTTCCATCACTATGTGAATAACTAATCATAGCAAGTGGTTGTTGATCAGTTTTTTCATTTATTATTAAACGTGATGTTGATAAAGATTTTAGATTCCATAAAGTTCCTTCAGCTGCTTTTTTTAATGTACATAAATCACGTGGAATTGATTTTGTTTGTGTAGTTGTATATAATGATGATGATGCAGCTAAATTTGTTAATGTATGCATAAGCATAGAATTTGTGTGAAATTTTTCATGATAACATTGATGAAATGATATACTCCATAAAAGATTTGTTAATGATAATAATGTTTCATCATCAGCTGATTGATATGTTCCTGTTTTATCCCAAATAAGGTTTGCAAAATGAATAATTAATTGACATAAACAATCAAACAATTGCTTATTATCATTAAGACATTTAACAAGAATATCATCATTAACAAATAATTTACTAAGTACACTTAATATTTCTGATATATGAAAGCATTGATAAAAAAAATAATCACCATGTGATGCTTGAATTGTAAATAAAACAAGATGATCAAGTGCTTGACACATTCGATCATCATTTAACATTGATATTTGTTTTATATCATCTGCTTCCATTAAAAGTGCATAGATCATATATTGACTAACATGAAGACAACTATTTTGAATATCAGTATAAGTTTTTTGTATTTGTCCTTTACTTTCATCAAATGCTTTAAGGCAATTTAATTGATTAAGAACTTGAACACCTATTGTATGTCGAGCAAGTTTTTGAACAATAAGATATATATGATATTCTATTGAAAATGATAATTTAGAACGATTTTCTGTATTTATTATAGTCAACCATTGTACACATGCATCAGGCCATTCATTACGAATAATCAATGGTATAAGTGTAGGTTTTTTAGAAAACATTTTTATTAAGATAAGAATATTTTCAATAATACGTTGCCGATGTGGACATTGCCAATAATTTTTCGTAAATGTTAATAAATATGAAAGAAAATTTGCTGGAATTTTATCTTCACTTACTGAAATTAAAGAACCTGCAAATCCTATAATAGGTATTAAACAATTAATAAGATTATCATATTTATTATTATCAGTAAAATAATTTTCTTTGAGTAAAGTAATATATTGTTGAAATATAAATCGAAGTCGAGATGTATCTTTTAGTACAGAAGATATTTCAAAAAAACATACACCCTGAAAAGCATTTGCTAATGTTTCCAAAAAATTTTGTGTTTGAGTAAAATCATTATTATAATTTTCATCTTCATTTGATAATATTTTATCAAAAAAAGGAATTATTCGATATAAATTATCGATAATTGTAAAAGCAAATGTTTTATTTCCCTTTAAACCATCTGGTATAGCACGTTCAAATTGATTATGTAATTCTTCGATAGCATCAGCACAATTGCTTGATGATTGTAACATAGATAATGATTTTAAATTATCGACAAATTCATTAACTATCATCTGGGATTGCACATTAGTTAAATCACCGCTCATTTTTCTTTAATGCAAAATAAATAATATAAGATTTACGTATATATGTATGTGTAGTTTTACCTTGTCAATTGTATATGTTCTTTTAATATGAATCTGAATGAGATTGCATCGTATATATATGTATACACATGTATGTACGTCAAATGCGTCATGTGAACTAGTATCAGAGGTGCCTCGTCATGCTGATAACAGCGGAGAAAGTAAAGCTCTTGAAAGGATTAGTTAATCTCATATATTTTTTGTGTATTGATTTTCTTTCAGGTAAAACGTCAATAGACTATTTTCTTCTTTTTTGAAAGGTGTAGTTATATCGGATGAATAATCGTTTTTTTTATATTATTGAAAGAATACATAAATATACTCATGCACGCACATACACACATACAAAAAGAGAATTAAATAGAATATTCTACGAATACAATTAAGCACGTCGAATCAAGTCTTGTGTTCGTTTGTTCGCAGAATTTACACGATCAATTCCAACTTCTGATTTATCTGCAATACGATCAATTTGTTTACTTTGATTTTTTATTGTATCACCCATATCAAGTGCCATATTTTTAAGATTACCAAGATAACTACCAACTATTTGTAAATTATCATCCATTTCTTCTTCACGATCATCATTTGTAATACGATTTATATAACCACCTTTAGGCATTCCTTCTTCACCAGCCATACGTAATTTAGGTTCTGTAGTCGTAGGTGATGATGTTTCACTACTAAATCCTGTACTACTACTTGCGAATGGTCGATGTGTATGACGAAAACGGTTCCATGGTAGAACACATAGACCACAACATTTATTTAATTCAGTTAAATTTTTCTCAGCTTCATTCATTCCAACATGAATATTATCAAGACCAGTCTAATTTATGTTGAAGAATACAATAGAAAATAGCTGAGAAATTCAATAAAAAAAAAAATCTTACTTCGATTCTATTGAGTTTTTCACCTTGTTCATCAAGCATTATCATTGTATTTGTACCAATATCTTGAGATTCGGCCATTAGACCAACCATACGACGTGTTGATTCCACTGATTCATTTGTTTTTTGATTGATTTGTCTTTGAACGGCATTGAATTCATCATTACCACGGTCGTCATTGTTATATGATGGTTGCATAATTGTGTTGTTTTTTTTTTGATATCTTATGTTGCCACCTTCTGGCTAAAAGTAAAAGAAGAAAGAGAAGAATAGATATATTATATATATATATATATACGTCAGGAAGCAAACGAAAAGATGTAATCGTAGGGCACCATAAGTAAGATAGGATAGTGATAGCAAACGAAAAGAAGAAGAATAGAAAGTAAAAAAAATAAAGTTAAGAAATCAAGCGATACACTTACATATTGTAGCTCTTTAATTTTTTTGATAGTAGAAATTGTTTAACATATATATATAAATGATTGTAAAGAAGATCATAACTTGCTAATTGATTATTAATTGTTTAAAATTGCTAAAGATAATTTAATCAATTTAATAAATTGAAATAGTTCCAACGAATTACTCAGGTTGAAATAATTAACAGATGTTTTCTTTGAAACAATTAAACGACATATTCTATTCTTGGGATCAAATAAAATCAAATTTACAATTAATTATTTCATTCATTAAATACAGATGTCGCTTTTTTAAGAACATTTATTTTTATTGGTTGATTGGACACTATCTCTTTGTCTCTCTATGGACGATTGTCCGTCCGGCGAGGATTATTCTCATTCATTGTTAATTGTTTCTCTCTAACTATGCATTTGTTTTCTTTTTAGATCGTGTAACGATGTCATCGTTCGCAAGTCCTATTCCTCCGCCTGTTTTTGACTCGGATGAATCGGATGTAGCCAGTCAACAATCTACAGACAGTAATTATTTAGCATCACAATTTAATCGACGTACTCGTCTCTCATTTTCACCAAAATTAACTATAAATAGTAGTTGTAGTCAAGTTTTACCACCATCATCAACACTTTTTGATGAATCTACATGTGGTAGTTGTAGTCAAACATATCAAGATGATTCACGTAATCATAGTCAACAATCATCTCAACAAGATTTTATTCTTAATGATTCAATAAATATTGAATCAGCATTATCTCGTTTAACAACATTATCTCAAACACCATCTGAAATCTCCTATCAATCATCACCTATATCTTCACATGTAACCAAATCAAATGAATTTAAATCACCATGTCAACTTCGTTATACAGCATCATCTGGTACTGTTGCTACAAAACCAACAACAAGTTATACAGTTAAATATGCTACAAAGAATACTACTAATAATAAACGTAAACGAAGTACAACAAGACATCGAGATACGACAATAAAATCAGATATATCTATAGATCATGTATCACTTAAAACACCTGATCAATCTCCATGTACAAGACGAAAAAATCTTGATTATGTACAAGAAAGTACATTTCGTTCACCAAAAGTTCAACGTCGAAGTCGACATCATGATGATTCAATCCATTTAACAACATCAACTATTTCAAATCATAATGAACAGTCAATATTACATTCGAAAGGTATATTTGAGAAAAATAAAAAAGAAAGTCATTTTATTTTCTTATTAAAATTTTTTTTCTTTCTAGGTGATTTAGTTAATATTAATCCATTTAGTCCACAATTAAATTCTTCACAAAATAAACGTGTTAAACTTGATTCACCATGTGTACCAATAGCAAAAACTAATACAATACCAACACCTCGTTATCGTACACGTCTTGTTGCTAAACGTGATCAACAAGCTGCTGCTCATGTTCCATCTGAATGTCAACAATCATCTCAAGCTGTACCAGCTGCTTCACCATCATTACGTGAATTAACTATTCGAAGATTTGAAGAAGAATTTCATCAAGAATCTTTAGTTGGTAATGGAGAATTTTCACATGTTTATTTATGTAAAAATCGTCTTGATGGTATTACATATGCTATTAAAGCATCAAAACAACCAGTTCTTGGTACAAGTTATGAACAAATGGCATGGCGTGAAACATGTGCACATGCTGTACTTATATCACATGAAAATTTAGTACGATATCATTCAGCATGGATTGAACCTGATGGAAGATTTTTTGTTCAATTAGAATACTGTAATGGTGGTTCATTAGATGATGTTATAGAAAAAAATCGACGCAATCAGATTTTTACTACTGAACAACAATTAAAACATATAATTCATCAAATAAGTGATGCATTAGCATTTATGCATGCACAAGATTTAGCACATTTAGATATAAAACCAGCTAATATTATGTTATGTCAACGTTCAGTAAATTTAAATGTTGATAAAGATAATGATGATGATGATACAGATAATATAATTTATAAATTAACTGATTTAGGACATGTTAGCCAAATAAGTTTATCTTCAATTGAAGAAGATGGTGATAGTCGTTATTTAGCATTAGAAGCTTTACAAAAATCAAATTCAAAACAATTAAATGTAGCTAAATGTGATATTTTTTCATTAGGATTAACATTATATGTTTGTGCTACAAATCGTGAAATGCCCAAGCAAGGAAATGAATGGCAACAATTAAGATTAAATATTACTCAATATCTACATTTTATTTCGCATTGTACAAATCAATTTAATGAACTTATACTGGAACGTATGTGTAATGTTGATCCAAATCGACGACCATCAGCTTATGAAGTAAGTTTATCAATTTCTCATAACTGATGTATAAGACTTTGGCATGAATATCCAGTCTTTCTTTTTTATATCTGACAAATCTTTTTCTATTTGAAATGAGATTGAAAATTTTGATTTTATAGAATTAAATCATAATTATAAATAGAGTTAATAAAATCGTTTTTAGATATTGATTGTTGTTGGACTATTTATGTAGATATAAGTGAATTTTTATGTTATCATGATTTTCCTGATCTATATCTTTTCATAAATTATTCTGTAGAGAATCTTTAATTATCATATTGTATGAACTACTTCTAATAGAAATAAGATTAGTTTATATTTTTTCGAAAATTTTATAGAGCTTAGATTATCAACACGAATCAAATATGTGTTTCTATAAATAAATCTTAGCAAAGAATTTGTTATTATATTTAACATTTTTTACTTTTTTATTTTTAGCTTTTACTCAATCCTATTGCTAGTCCATCATTACCAACCAGTCGTGAATCTCTTCGGTATGTTTAATTATTTGTAAAAATTAAAAATCTCTAAAAATTTTTTAATTATTTAGGTATAGTTTAAAACGTGAACGGCAAAAGAATTTGATGTTAAATAAAAAACTATTGAGTCATTATCTTTTAACAAATTCATCCGATCTTCAAATATTACCAACAGGTATGAATGATACAAATAATACAAGTATACAATGTCAACAATTATATGTCTCACCAACACAATCAACACTTGTTCCACAACATCAATATGCATCAACACCAAATGATAATTCAAGAGTATTATTAATTAATACATCACTTACATCAGGTTATTCAACAACACCATCAACAAATTTTAATCAATCATTTACATCACCAGCACGTGGTGGTTCACTTGCAATGAAACAACAAACAAAATTAGTTGGTCCAAATATGTTTCGTCATTATTCGAGTATCATCTAAATTAATTTCAATAATCCTTTTTTTTTCCATTTCTTTCTATTGCTCTTTACTTTTTTTCAATAATGGCCATAATACACTGTGACATGTTCACCAACCAAACGTTGTTCTCTCATATTGCTTATCAACCAATAATAATAAAACGAATATAATTTTTTTTTTCTTCTTTCTCTTTCTTTTGATCTTACGAAATAGTAATAATATTGTATACATGTCTTCTCTTTTTTTTTTTTGTTCTATCACTTCTCAACGTGATCTCTAGTCTTATTGCTTGTCTATCTCTGTAAACATTTGGTCTATATTTTTTTGGTTAATCTATGTTTTTTTTTGCTCTTGTTAGATTTATTCGAAATGAAAAAAAAGAAATTTATTATTAAAAAAAAAAGAAAAGAAAGCTTCATTTTGTATTTTTTTTTCTATATTGAAGATGTTTGATGATAGTGGTGATTGTAATCAATCATTAAATAAACTTATTTGGCGTATTATAAATGGTATTGGATGTTTATTTTTTCTTTTTGCTGCTTTTGTTAATTTAAATGATCATGATTGGTATTTATGGGTAACAATTTATATGTGTACATCGATTTTTCTTGCTATTGAATTATTTAATTATCGACCATTATCGATTGTTATTATTTACATAAATGCTTTCGTTTTTTGTACGCTTATTGCATTCGATTGTCATTTTCTTTTTAAATATCAATATGACTATAATATGAAAAATGATTTTTTACAGGATGAAGAAGGAAGAGAATTAAGTGGATTAGCATTAGCTAGTGGTTGGTTGTTTTTAATATTATTAAATCGTTTAATATATTTTAATTATCGTTTATCATTTGTTATTATTTTATGTGGATTAGTTCTTACGTTAGTACCTGTTGGAATGTGGTCTGTTTGTTTTGTATCTGATGATTGGCGACGACGTTTTCCTCAATGTCATACTATGATTTCATCTGAACAACATTCTCATTTTCATCCTACTTTATAAAAAAAATTTTTTTTTGGTTTTTTTCTTGTTATATAATTAATTACATCTATTGTTGTTATTTTATATTTCTAAATATTATCATTTATTCTTTTGTTCAAAATGAACATTCCTTATTGTTATTGTTATTTTGAATATTCCATTGGGTATAGCCAATTAGTAAAAATAAAATCATAAAATATCTTTAACTATTTTAGATAAAAGTAATTAAAAAAAAATACCATGTCCACCTTAAGTCTAGTCATAATCGGCATTATTTTGATAATTATAATGATCTATTTATTGGTTCAATATGTTCTTAATGAAGAACAATTATGTAAACTTAAATGTACCTTTTATGTTAGTCTAGTAATGTTATATGCAATTATATTACAACCTATATTTCTTTTAAGACCACGCAATGCGTTAAACATACGTTTATCAGCAATATTACTCAATCCATTATTGAATTTATTAGGTATAAAATATCGTGTTGAAAATGCTGACGTATTAGATAAAGGTGAACCTTGTATTATTGTTGCTAATCATCAATCAGCAATAGATTTTATTGGCATGATGCATATTTGGCCAGAACATGTTCGATATTGTACTATTTTAGCAAAAAAAGAATTAATTTGGGTTGGACCATTTGGTTTATCATCATGGTTAGCTGGTGTAGAATTTGTTGATAGAAAAAATCGTCAAAAAGCAAGTGAAACAATGCGTTATATAATGAAAAAAATTAAAAATAAATCACTTCGTTTGTGGATTTTTCCTGAAGGTATGTATATTAATTTATTATTATTTTTTTATTTATATTTTTTATAAAAATAGGAACACGAAATATGGATGAAACATTTCTTCCATTTAAACTTGGTGCATTTCGTTTGGCTATTGAAGCACAAGTACCAATTGTACCAATTGTTTTTTCATCTTACAAACCAATATACAATACAGACAAATCAAATAATAGTTATTATTGGCGTTCGGGTTGTGTAACTATCAAATGTCTTGAACCAATTGATACAACAGGCATGACACTTGAAAATGATCTTCAACGATTAACTGAAATGACTCGAAAACGTATGCTTGATGCATATCTAACAATTCAAACAACTGTAAATGACAACAAAAAGGACAAATGATAATGAGATACTTGAGAAGGAATGCATGCGTTAATTCATATGTTTAAAAAGAATTGAGGATTTTATGAATAGTTTTTGTTTTGTTTAAGTGTAATATCTTCTTACGCGTATATTCTTTTTCGTTTTTATACTACGATCGAATATACAATAAGTCTTTTCCCCTTCTTTTTTCCTTTTAGCATCTCTTATGTATGTGTGTGTGTGTGTGATCTATTTGATAAACTAGTCTATTTATGTTGTTTGCTTTCATTCTTTATTTTGTGTTAATCCCTATCCTTTTCTTTGTATTGTGTCATTGATGATGACATTATGTTAACAAAGAACAAACAAAAGAATACATCTATATTGAATATCACAACATATAAAAAAGCAACAGAAACTGGATCTTATTAGCATTTTTTTGATAATCATGGTTAAAAAATTTCGCAAAGAATTGTTAATTTTAATTACGCAATGAAATAGATTAAACATTATGGAATGAAAAATAGTAGTTTACGAAGTTTTAGTTATTGTAGAACAATAACATTACGTATAATATGTAGCAAATGCAAGATGTATATGATATTTTTTAAAATCAATTTAATTATGAAATATTCTGATTCAAAGATCGCTAACCAGTAAACAATGTAGATTCTTTTTAGTTTCTGGCATTGAGTTGAAAATAGCTAAATTTTGGATCGAAGAAATATGAATCAATACCTAAAAGTGCATCTTAGATTTTATTTATTAGTAAAGGTTTTGTTAAAGATATATTAGAAATTAAGTGAACTCTACTTCAGAACAGCAATAATAGAATTAATTTGAAATTTGAAAAAAACAAAATGATATGAGAGATTTATTATCAAAGATATAAATCAACAAATTGTTCGATAAATTCATCAGAAGTAAGAGTAATATTAATAAGCAACGATACAACAATAAAAACGAATTTTATTGATATTATTACAAATTTTGTGGAACTCACACATATAAAGTATGAATGTAATTTTAATTTGAAGTTTTTACGCTTCCTTCCTTTTACAGACATTCTTATTACAAACCTTAGCAAGCAGAATCAAAGATCACTGAATATCTTTGTCTAGCAACTGAGCGGAAAGGTAATAACCAGTGGGTGTGCTTTCTAACAAGCAGAAAGGCCGTCTCAGTCATAATTATGTTTAGGTGGTTATGGAACCTTCTAGATTCTTCTAACGAATTATATGAATGTAAGATTTCTACTGACAATTCTAACTAATCTGAGTATTATGGAGTTTGATATTTAATGCAACGAAATAACCTTTTTATAGGTATCGGTTAGTATGATGATGGTACTATTAATGTGTCAAATTTCGAACAGAACCAACATAAAAAGTATGAACGGTTGATGTTCTACCTTTCGAGAATAATTAATATCAGTCTTTCTGTGTCTATCAAAATATATAAAAGCACTTTGAGAATCATTACGTAATTAAATGAATATATATAGCAGGCATATTTGTTAATTTAAAAAGTGACTAGACAAATAAAAATAACATTAAATTAAGAAAAACGAAATAAAACAATAAATAATGAGCGAATATTGATAAGACAATTAGGAAACAGATTTCATCCTACATTTTGCCATAAAATGTGAAATTTTCGTAGGATAAACTGTTCTTGGACACTGAAATTTTCCCTGCTTATACCACTTTTTATAGTCTATTTCATATGTAAATTTCATTAGAATAGGACAGATCCTTCGAGAGTTATAAGCTTTTAAGCTAGAAAATCTCGCCCTACAAAATAAGTACAAAATCTAGTTTTTATTGCTCTTTCCAATGGAATCTTCAATCTTCTATAAAATTTTGCCTGTACATTTCATATTCATTTCAATCCCATCCCAAAAGCTGTATATAGAAGTGCTTTTACAATAAAGGATCAGAAAGAAAAAGTAAAACGTAGCAGTGAATTATAGAATTAAATAGTCAGTTGAATGCTGAACAAAATGGGCTTTTACATTTTTTTTTTATTCCTTACTTTCCTTGTACAAAACTCATTCTTTCCACGCTATTTCATCAGAAAAGTAGTGTTCTTTGGTGTTGAACGTATCTATCTCAATGTGTTGATGCATAATTGATTTAGAAATCTCAGAAATGTTCAGGTAAGAACACAGAAAGAAGACAAAAAAAATTAAATTAGGCAACAAGAACAGAAGTTATAACACAAAAACGCCACTTTATTAAAAAATGTTATAAACAACTCATATACTCAAACTGCGGACGATCAAGTAGAGTTATTAACTGTCAATTTATTATAATTGAAGAACGATTATCATCTAGCAGTTCTTTATCACTTTAGGTGTTTGGTACTAGTATAATGATGCTAAGGAATTTATGTGAGTTCCACATTTCAATCAAAAAGGATCTACTTTAACAAAATTTTTTAGTAAAATCAAAGCATACATTCTAAAAAGAATATCATACATGCAAAATAAGAAAATTTGTTGTTCTTTTTCTTCATACTTTAAATGGGAAGAAAATTTAAAGGAATTGCTACTATGACTGTTGATATGATCTGTACGAAGGTAAGAAATGTATAATATAACGGCAAAACTATACATTAAACTGAAAATTCTGATTTAACCAAATATTGTGATGAAATCAAATGATATTTATGTTAAATCAAAGTTGAATAATATATATATTATATTTCATTACAAAGTTGTTTTTATAATTGATAATTCATGAACATTGGATTTTTTCAATCTAATTTCTATTCACTAAAATTTGAATTATGCTATACTTATTAAATGAAAAGCTTTGTAAAATATTTCAATATTAGAAACAAATGCTTTTGGCAATTCTAATTACGATCTATTGTTTTTTATTTCATTTATCGAAAACATACGACATAAGTTTAGATTACTTAACGAAAATTCATTGTGTATAGAAATTTTACATGAAACATCAATCGTATAATCTATTGATAACCTTTTTTAAATACAAAAAAAAATAATTTTCATCATCTTATCCAAAAACCATTTACTATCAATACTTTGATTAATTTATTTGAGAAGTTCATTGATTTATTCAAGTAAAAACAACAATTAATAGATCGTTAACAAATCAAATCTAAAATCGCTATATCTTATTTTCAATAATTAATGAAACATTCACTATTAATACTTATATGATAAGAAATATTCTTCAAAATAATCAAGAAACTTTTTGTATTTGTTTATGATAAATCGTTTTTAACTAAATGATTTTTTATATTATATAACGAATACATATATATATATATATATACACAAAAAATGAAGTTTATTCTTTTTTTATTGATGTAAGACGGACATCGATGGTGAATTAGTTAATGTTTCATCATGTGTTGGCGGGCATGTTCGTGCAGTTTTAAGTAATTTTGAATAACTATGACGACGACTAAAATAAAATATAAAATGACTTTAAAAAAAAATTCGTTCAATCAATTAATTATACATACATGCGTTGAAAGAAAAGTACAGTTAAACCAAATACAATAGCAACAAGAATAATTCCCAAAAGAACAAATAATAATCGACTTGCTCGATTCACAACTGCATTTTGATTAGAATATGTTGATGAATACGATGATTGGTTATCATACAAACGTTCAATATCAATTTTCGCTTGAAAAACTGCACCTAAACAAAATCAATTGATATATGAAAAAAATAATGATTAAAATAAAAACCTGTCAGCAGTGCTGTATAATTATATACTGATGGTACATTTCCCATTTTCGTATTGAAAGGCAGGACAGGTTCATCAGCTGTAATCTGTAAACGAACTGCTGATAATCCATATTGAATAGTTTGAGTCAAATGAATATTACCAATTCCGTATCTTTTTTTTTATTTAAATATATTTAGATTTTTATAACAATATAATATTTAACTTACTCAGCATCACAATGATAATCTTTCTTACAAAATTCGTTTAAATGTTGAACAATTAAAATTCGAGTTTTATTCCATAATGATTTTTCATTCCACTATCAAAAATATATTATTCTTAATTGATAAATCTTTATGAAAAAAAATATCTTACTGTTTTTAATGTAAAACCATCGAGAATAATCGATACAGGTGAAGTTTTTTTAATACCATCTATACATATCAAAATATTTTTTTTGAATAAATCATATAATAATTTACCTGTATGTACAATTTTTATAGTTGCCAAAAGAGTAGTAATTATTATAGTGAACAGCATCTTTTAAATAATAAAAAAAGAAAAAAAAGGTCAATATGACCACTGTTTGAACTATGTGTGTTTATATATATATATATATATATATATATATATATGAGAAATCTGTTGTGATGTGAAACTATTTCCTTCGTATTTCTTCTATTATGATGACCATCAATGCAATGTTGAAGATGATTTATTTTTTCTGGCATATAGAAAGATACTGTCCGATGATGAGAGGAAAAAAGAAAACACATTTCTTTCTTGCCCTCAATCTATCGAACATGCTAGCATGAATATGTATCTAATTGCAATCCTTCTTTCTCCCTTTCTCTCTCTCCTTCTCTTCAGGGTTCGTCTGCTTATATAGAGGAATCAGTTGGGCATAATTTCTTTTGTATAAAAGCGTACATATGTGAAAGATCAAATATATAAGATGGGAAAAAAGATGTTGTTCAACTGTGACTGATTTCATACTTTTGTTTTTTTATATTCAATAGAATGATGATAACATATAAGAATGCTCTATTTATCAATGAATTACTTGATACATTCTTAAGGATATATGTCTAGCAGATGTTTGAAAAAGAATATAATAAATTAATCATTATTCTAAATGTGTTTTATCTATGATCGAATAAATTTTATGTGAAATTAAAATCAATGATTATTTTCAATAAGAAATATAAAAATATAAGATTCTTGTTTGTGAAATACTATTAGAATGTCTATAGATGGATTAATATAGACCAGATCTGATTCTATATCTTATGCTGATATTCTAAATTGATATACTACGTGATAAATATGGATTATGGATCAATTATGTCTAGTCTGTTCTATGAGACAGTAAAATAAAAGATTAAAATAACAGAAGAAAATAACTCTTTTCGATAGTATTATGCCAAATTGCGTTCCAAAAGATTTGTTTTTTTATTAGATTAGTGTAACATGAATATAATGAATTAAAAAAATGGTTGATAAAATAGAAATTATATATTATCGATCTTAAGTTTGTATCTTAAAACCAAAATATTAAGTGGTGCTTAGTATTTTAAACGTAAATCGAATGACAGTAATAACATTTTCCGATATCTAATATTTGAAAGATAAATTATTTCATCCAGAAATTTACGTTGTCCTAAAAACTTTATATCATAAGATACTAAATCTCTTAATTTTACTTTGAAATTCACTTAAAATTGTATAATCAATACAATATTTCTTTTGACTAGTACTACTTTACTCAAAGGTTTTGACAAATGGAAACAAATTATGGGAATTATATGATGAAATAATGTCATATACTACATGTTTTCATATTTTACGTTCTACCATACTAGTATAAATCAATTCAGAATAGTATTTTGCAAAAAAACTGATGTAAACATTCTGTATAATATCTGCGTAATTAAACCAGTAAGAAATAATAATAAATCATAAACAAATTTTTATAATATGTTGAGATATAAATTTTGATAATAAGATCTTATAATTAAATTCAGGTATAGAAGACAACTAATTCTAGTGTACCTTTATGTCTAAGAACGATGAAAAGTGTAAATCATACAAATGATGAAAATATATATTTTATGTCTCAGTCAATAGTTATTCTCTTTCAAGAAAAAATGTTTGACAATGTTAGAATATGCGTCTTTAAATTTATAAAAATGATGTTTTCTTTTCTTCATTTTCTCATTAGAATATGATTAAGTACCAGGTTGTATTTATATTCTTCAACTAAAAAGAAAATATGTGATTAATATTTTATCACTATTCATATTTCTTTTTTGACTTCGACCTTGTTTTATTTATTCACTATGATTTACTTCCGAATAGGATATGAAAGTGATAA
The DNA here is from genome assembly GCA_022393335.1 of Macrotrachela quadricornifera. Classification (NCBI taxonomy): domain Eukaryota; kingdom Metazoa; phylum Rotifera; class Eurotatoria; order Philodinida; family Philodinidae; genus Macrotrachela; species Macrotrachela quadricornifera. The sequence goes on along the minus strand of JAJEKB010021237.1, from coordinate 10,012 downwards.
TTAAGTCTATTTAAACCTAAGTCAAATAACATGTAATTTAGTCTGATTAATTTTTCTGCGTTGTAAATACGTATTTCTTAGAACTAATTTGTTTATAGATGAATTCTTTCTATGATTAACAAAATGTACTTTTAGTGGAAAATATTTCTTTTTTTTTAATGATTTATGATATCTACATCATGTTTTCTTATACATAATTTCTCTTTAAATAACTTAGCAAAGACATTACATTGATAATTCGTCATTTTATAATAATAAAAATTCAGCAGTATTCAATCTGAACCAATTGTTTTCTAATTATTTTATCGTTCATATTGATCGTAAAAATTTTTTTAGTTTTTAATGAAAATTAAAAAAAAAAGTTGAAGATTTTTACAACTTACCATAGTATCATGAAGAAAAAATTGTTTGTTAATGCTATAAGACAGGAGAATGTTTAAGAATGAATTCTGTTGTAAATTTTGATTTGATGAATAAAATATCCTAAAGATGACCTTCACTTTTTTTCGACTATACTCTGACGAGCATTTTATATTAGTGTTTGAATATTTTATTAAAAATTATCAAACATTACATAATAACGTTATTTATTCTGTTCAAATGTCAATCTTTAAAATACTGATAGTGAGCATTATTAACATTTGTTTTGTTGCATGTTCATGTATAATATAATAGAACACTTTTTACTATTTTCTCTAATATCTTTTTATACTAATTATTCATATTCGTTATTGACTTTCAGTAAAAAACTTTTTTCAATTTAATGCAAGTAATAATTTAATAACGGTAGATTTTCAACGTTCACAATATCTATTGAAATGAAATTGTATCAAATCTTGAATACTTTTATAACTTTAACGTATTCGTCTTCGTTGGTTTATTATACATATTTTACCAATTGACTAGTACAATAATATTTTGAAAATCTATTCACGATTATATTTATTTCATATGCTTTTGTTACTATTATACTAACTCTCATCCTTATTTATATGTATAAATTCTATGTATATCTGCTAAAGAATACATTTTATTCAATATAGAATTAGTTTCATTATTCATTTTATATTATTAATCTTTTTCTATTAGTATGTGGTAGTATTGAAAGACATTGACTTACTATGTACTTATCGAATATATGAATTGGATGAGGAAAAATTCTTTCTTATTATTATCTATTAATTTTCCGTGTTATTTATTTCCATTTATTGTATTACTATATTCATCTATGAATGCAAAACGTATTATGCTTTCACACAATTATTATGTAAATGACCTTATTATTTTATGAGAAAAAAATTGTTAAATATTAATTTAATTTTTCATAATTATATATCATTACCAATTATCTGTATTTTTTCTCTATACCAATACTTATATATATTTCTTTATCTACAAATATGCAATATATCAACAAGCATTCAAATAATCTCGTAACAAAAAACTGATTATACAATTATGGACATCAAGTTTCATCGAGTTATGTGAACGTCATTATAAATATCATCATTGATCAACATATATTGAATACCAACATTTTTATTACAAGTTTAAATTGATGATATGTATATGGTTCCATAGTTAGTTCATCTTGCATATCTACATATAATTCTGCTTTGTTTTATGATATGAATAAATTCTCAGAAGATAACACATCAATGCAATTAAACAATCATTGAAAAATGAATCACGATGAGTGTGGTATTCCTATCGATATTGTATGCAAAAAAAACCATGCTTTAACATCTACTTCATCTTGTTTATTACGGTATATCTAATTATTAATAAAACAATAAAAATTAAATATTTGAAAAACATTTCGAAACTATCTGATTTACATAAAAAATTCAAATAACAACTAGGAATCTCTTTTAAAATTTTAATGCTGTCAACTTGTAGAATTTGTGAAGCTATTAATTAATATAATAATCATATGTACTAAGGATGCCTTTAAGGATAGCTTGCTAGTCAATAGAGTTTGCATCATTCTATACATATCATATACGTACATATTTAATGAGATAAAATAGGACTGTTTGATAGGATATTAACTACGAAAATACGTGAGTTCTTTAAATGTATTGAAAGTTATCTTATCTTGTAATGATCGATGAGTTGTGTCAATACAAAAATAATTAGTTTTCACAATTGCTTTTATAGGAAGACATATGTCGCGCAAATTTACCTGAAAATTACCATAATTCTGTAAAATAAAAGTCTGAAATTTGGAGAATATACTAAATTTTTCATTTTTACTTTTTTAATATTGCATGAATGAAAATGAATTTCAATTATATATTCTTGCTCTTCCACACTTAACACATTCAATCATATATCATTTTTTAATTTTTATTGATCTAATAATAATTTCTTCCATGCAATAACGGTAGTCTATGATAATTAGCAGTACTTCCCATTTAGCTCATAGGAAATTTTTTAAGATGAATTCTCAAGTTTTGTGGCTTAGTGGATTTTGTAAAGTAGATTTTGCTTTATGAAATTCTATATTTGAAATCTTATGCAACTTGGTAATAATGATCAAAATTTAGCTATCGACACTTTTATTGCCAATTATCTTTTCAATTTTTTGATCTTTTTAAAATTATGATAATTTCTAGCTGAACTTGTGCGACTCATATTTACCTACACGAATGTTTGTGAAAAATGATTATTTTACTATAGACACAGCTCATCGATCATTACAAGATAAGATAACTTTCAATGCATTTAAAGAATTCATATGTTTTCATAATTGATATTCTATCAAACAGTTCTATTTCGTCTTATTAAACATGTTCGTATATGATATGTATAGAATGATGCAAACTCTATTGACTAGAAAGCTATCCTTAAAGGCATCCTTAGTACATATGATTATTATATTAGTTAATAACTCAACAAACTCTACCAGTTGATATTATGGAAATTTTAAAAGCGATTTATCAATCCATCGTCTTTTTGTCATCAGTATTAACATTTAAAAACATGGAAATTTATTATATTATCATAAGAACATACATAGAATCAAGGCATACGATAAATATCGTTCTTATGTATAGATATTTTCTTTTGTTTTTAAAATAATAAAAATGATTTTGCATAATTAATAAATTAGTATATATTTGTTCTTTAAAATTTATATTCTATTGCACAACATTGACGAGTACAATATAAAAAGAAGGAGGAGACTAAAGTCACTCTTTTGATTTATTCTTATTCATACTGTAAATTTCTTTTCACTCTTATCAACATGCCAATACATTCGAACAGTTGTACGATCAATCCAATTAAGATCAACTTTTTTCATTGGTGATGGAATAGAACGATCAAGTCGTTGAGCAGCATGTCTAGAAACAAGATGAATTGTATTTGATGAACCAAAAAATGTTGTTGGTGATGTCTATATATATATATGAAAATATATTTAAAAAAAAAAAAATTGTATATAAAAGTATTTACCTGCCAAAAATATAATATTCCTTCATATGCTGAATATGATGCAAGATATTTTCCATCAGGTGAAAATTCTATACATGTTATAACTTCATTTTTTGGATGAGCTTGAAATGGCTAAATGAAAAGAAAATATTGAATTTTATTATTAAAATATTTTGAAAAATCTTACTTGATATTTTGGCGTTTTTAAATCATATAAAGCAAGAACACCAGTTTTTGTACCAACACATAATTTTGGTGATTCATGACAATAGGTTACCATAGGATATCTTTAAAAAAGTATAATATTATTAAGAATTTTAAATTTATACATTTTTATTTTAGTCTTAGTATTATTTTCATACCTTAATAATAATCCAAATGTTTCGGATACAGCTTGTACACTTTTATGTCGTAAAGTGCTTAAATCAATACAATTCAAAGTTATATCAGTAACCTGTATAAATAACAAAATAAAAAAAAGTAATTAATTTGTTTTTATTTATTGATTTTACTTCAAGAATTAATTCAGCAACATCATGTGGACATTTTTCAATAAGAATTTTAATTAAACGAAGTATTTCAGTTTTTTGTTCATTTTTTATTGTTATTGATGTTTGTGATGGTGTTACTGTACGTGCTGATGTTGATGATGTTGTTCCAGATTGTGCAAGAACATGTTTAGCAATTTCACGTGCAAGTGTTACTATAACAACATTTGAACGAGATGTTGCAATTAAATTAAGTGCTGTTCGTGCTGTTAAACAAGTATCAGTTTTTGGTGTTAAAATTCCACTAAGTACACTAAAACAAAGAATAAATTTTAGAAAAAAAACAAAAAAATAAAAAAGCAAAACTTCAAGTAAACGTAAAGGATAAAATAAATACAACATTAATAAAAAGCGTGCATATGGTTTAAACCAACACACCTTGTTTCGTGCCGTTCAATTGTTAGATCATATTGTCTAGAGGAAAACAAAGCAAGCAATCCCGTCACCTTTATTTTTTATACTACCTGCTCGTATAAACATTAGGCTGCCTGAAATCATTGCTCTCACTCAAACTCTTATAGTCATAGAAAAATACTTACTTGCTTGTTACTGTTGTACTATCACTAATAGCACATAAATCAAGTAATGTTAATAGAACTTGTCCAATATCTAAATATGGTTCCCATATAGTATAACCACGGCCAATAAGATCGATTGCTGTTCGACGAATAGTACTATGTAATGGAATGTGATCGAAATTAGACGGAGATAAAAGACTTGTTAAGATGCGACCTGAAATTAACAACAATAACATACTTAAATTAGACTAGAAAATTTTTCATCTGTCTCTCTTAAGAATATATTAAATTGATTATAACCATTTTATCATAATATTCAGATTTATTTAAGATTATGTGTAAAATTTTAGCTTTTTAAGTCTTGTACATCATTATATTTTTTTCAGATCAGTCATACATCATTTTCAAAATGACTTTTAAGATCTTATATAAATAATTTTGAAATATGATTAGAAAATTGGCTAAACGTACAAAGAACCAAACAGTACTCAATGGCGTACATTAATTTTAACGGAGAAATTGACAATATGAAAGATGGTATTCGTTGAAGTCATCTTTAATCATAAAGTGGCACATCTCAAATTAGTACAAATTTTGATATCTACGTGTGAAAATTAATTTAAATTTTTCACATTTTCCAGAAGTTTGAAAATTTTGAAATATTTCAAAAATTTCATTTTCAAAATTTCTATTAAATTAAACAGTTCATAGACACTTCAATCAATATAATCATGATTAAGACATCATTATTTTGATTCTTGTTGTTCAAAATTAAGCAAAAATTAAGAATATGCTATCATACTCATTAGTAATATGATCTCAATCAGGAACAGAAATCTACTACCTTATTTATTCGTAATGTAGCAGAAATCAAAATTTTACTATATTGAAAATTTCTACAGACGATCAGGAATTAATATAATACATGTTCGCTTTTATACATGTGTGCTTTAATGAGCATTAGAAAAGCAGAAATCTGAAAGTTTTTTTTTAGAAAATTTCTAACAATTATCATGGATTACTGTGATACATATTCACTCCTATACATTTGTTTAAATGAGTAGCGGCTCCCACTTATCAAAACAGATGTATCAGAGTGCATGTGTATTATGTTACTTCGTGATAGTTGTTAGAAATTTTCTAGAAATTAAATTTCTGATTTCTACTTTTGCTTAATTCTTGATATTGGACGAGGGAAATAAATATAATATCTCCTTATCTGTGGCAATTTTAGAAATTTTATAGGCAGATCAGTTTTCGATATCGATTTTTCAAATCTTTTTGTCACAAAATTGAATCAACTGTGGTAATTTCAAAGCATGCTGTATCGTTCTGTTTATGAATTACATCCTGGAGTAAATTCCAGAATTGGGTTGGGCGAAGCACTTTAGTAAATTTCTGATTAAAAAGCACAAATCAGAGACAGAAATTTATTGAAAACTGGTTAAAATTTGAGATTTTCTACGCCCTCAATTTAGTTCTTTTTATGACTATTAAATTGAAATCTTATGACATTTTCTCCTATCTTATTTTACTTCAAATACAAATAAAATGGCTACAAATAAAATGCACAGTATTTTGTTATGAATTCACAGTAAAATGTGCTCAGTATTATATATAAAATATCAGTAGAGAGATTAAACTGCCAGTAGAAAATTGAATGATCAGTAAATATTGGATTCGCTCAGTAAATTAATCATTTGCTCAATACTAAAATTAATGTACCACTAATTAATACCTTTGCTCATATAAAAATTCATTTTCTCATTAAATGTGTTGTATTTGATCAGTAACTATGTTTTGGATGAAATTACTTTGATGCAAACAGAAAATGATTGTCTCACTAGCTAGTGATGACGTAATCAGTTCAAATGTATCTTTTGCTTTTCTTCGTCTGAGGGTATTTTTCGAATGCTCTCTTCTCTTATACGGTTCAGATATTTTCCAACTCTTTTTTTCTCGTATGTCACTGGTTTCTTCCTGGTTAGTTCAGGTATATATAAAATCTCTATTAGGAAAAAACGATGTGGTTTAGTAGTAATCTATTATTCTAATTAATCCTCAACTATGTCATTACAATCTGGTTTAAAAATGGCAACAACAATAGGAGTGATTGGAATACCAGCTTCCGTTTTTCACAACGAAATGGATATGAATGAAACTGCTAATAGTGGAGCAAACATAAGAATGAAAAAAAGAGACAACTATATTGGATAAAAGGAACAGTGTTTAGAAACAGCAAGGAACCAGAAGAAGCGATAAAAAAGGAAGATCAATGGAGTGTTTATTGCTCAAATACAACAAGTGAAAAGAGAAAAACATATTGTGGATGTAACAAAGCTAAATGTCTAGCATTTTTCAAAAAGTTTCAGTGTAAACATATTGCAGCTATCCCAATCAGATTAAACTACTGCACCACCACCTGCTGCTAAACATTTAAAAATGGGCGAAAAAATGTCGTCGTGGTCGACCCTCAAAAGCCAAAAAGGCATTATCGATTCAATAATTTTTTTACTTCTAATTGTAAGGTTTCTACTGAAATATATGAAGAAAAATCTGAGCAAAAAACATTTAATTACTGAGCAAAAAATTCTTAATTGCTGAGCAAAATAACAATTAAATACTGAGAATTTATATTTATTTACTGTGCTAAAAATAATTTTTTACTGAGCAAGAATTACTGAGCATGTGACAAAAAACATACTGGGTATTGCTACAAAATACTGTGCATCTAAATACAAGCCAAATAAAATTTTATATTATCTTACTCAATTTTAAAATCATATCAGGACTATCAACTGTAAAACCTTTAATTGGCGGATTCGATGGTTTTGTTTGTTCAACTTCTTGTCCATATCGTGTACCAACAATGCCAATAAGAATAATTGATAATAATTGCTGTGTTTTATATTGTTCATTAGCTGTTGTTGTTGCTTCATTATTATCTTAAGAAAAAATTGGCAAAATAAAAAAGTTTTTATTTTTTTCGAAAATTTATTTTTACAAGTTGTATCATCAAAAAATATATCTCGAATATCTTGATCATATAAAGCTCCATCAGCTTCTTTATTATATGATTGATTAAATAAATTTGACCATTTAGAAATAAATATATGCCATGCATCATGATTTTTATGTAAATGATCAAGTTCGTTTTCTAATAATTTTCTAGCAGCATCACGTAACTTTAAAACGAAAAAAGAAAAATTTATAAAAAGAGGAAACAACATTTTAAATTCAGAATATACTTCTAAACATAAATCTTGCCAATGTGAACATAAGATTTCAATTGATAGTGATTGAAAAACTTTTGTTTGACATTGTTCAAGCATATCTGAACAATAAAATTGTAATAATTTACTCCAGCCTTCTCGTTGTTTTAACTAGAAAACGAAACTTTTTTTTTTGCTTTTAAAATATTTTATTTTTATTTACAAGTGCTTGATCATTTTGATCATTTGGTCTAAACAAGATTAATATGAAACAAAAATAATTTTCTTCTATTATACATATAAACTTACGCATTGTTAATCCAACGATCACAATTCATTAAAATATAAACCATCGTTACTAAACTTAATAGATGTTCTGTATTAAGAATTGTAGAATATTTCCATCGCCAATGATAAACATAACTGTCAATTCGTTCTTGTTTTCTAAAATAATTATTGTAATAAATTTTAATGAATAACTTTTATAAATAGTTTTTTTCTTTTGAATTTTAGAAGTTTGTAATGAAAATTCATATCGTATGTGCCATAGTATAGATTTTATTAAATAGTTTATGAAACAATCAATTTAGTTTTCAGAAGTTTATAATTATTAGATTGAGAACTGCGTATTTAACTCTTCGAAGTTTTTTTAGATCTTTAATCTCAAAATATATCACAGTAGTCTCTAAAATATGGCTACTGAATCAAATACCTAGTATCCAGCTCAAATTCAGATGTCAGGTATAAAATCACATCTGATCGCATTAATCAAAGATATTCTTACTTTTTCAATTTATTTTTTTATAGAAAAGTATAGGAATGAAAATCAGTTTGATTATGATTGAACAAATTTCTATAATTGAGATAGAGTCAGCGAAATGAAAACCGATATTGTTTTATTAAAAGAATTTGTTTCTCATAAGGTCCTTTTGTAGATGATGATGAGCAAAATGAGAAAATAGTTGAATATAAAGAAAAAGGTAAATAAATTACCAAGATGGTGAAGATGTATTGGGGCGAGATGAAAAACATTAATATATATATATTCAGAACTACTATGTGTAGCATAATACCTACTTTCCATTCCAATATTATCAACAAGCGCATATATATGTAGACCGAAACTAGTCAAATTTTCGAAGAATAAGGTTCGTACCTGATTCATTTATTTCTTCACGAAACTGTAAGTAATCATTTTTACTGTTTATAGATGAAATTAAAATGATAGTATCTTTTTTCGTATAAGGAGCAAGTTTAAAAAGTATATTTGATTACAAAAATATCTGTTGAATTTTGATAATTTTCGGTTCGAATGCAGATACAAGATGAGTGGATCTGATTCAAGTTCGGATACAAAATACCGTCTCCCTGTAGGATACTAGTAGTCTCTATTTACTTTTGAAAATGTATTACATGGTCATGATCATGTATAACAGAGAATTTTCTTCATGGTTATAATCATGACCGAAATTATTAACCATACAAGAAATTACTTCTGAAAAGCTTTATATAATTTAAATTTTTTTAAATTAATATTTATATTAAATTAATTGAAATATGCATACTGTTTTAACGCTTCAGCTTCATTTGTTTCCATTCCAACAAATGATATAAGTGCCGTTGGATTTGTTAAAAATGTTGGTGGTATATTGTCATTTAAATATTGTTGCCATGTAGGTAAAACAATAGTTAAATGGTCATTTTTACTTAATATTCCATAAGATAAAAATTTATTTGTACGATTAAGATGAAGACGTTTTTGACAAATTTCATCAATATTGTTGTCAAATAACCATGGATGAAGTAATGAAACGAGTAAATTTGATAAAACTGATAATGATGTTGATGTTTGATTTAATTGTACACGAGTATCTTTACTAACTATTTCAACATGTTCTATTAAAAATACATCAAAATATTAAAAAAAGAATAAAATAATAATCAAAGAAAATAAAATTAATTAATTAATTAATAAAAAGAAAAAATAAGCATTACTAGATTTTTGAGCGTGCTGTTTTTCAAGATCGAAGACAATTATTTGACCTAGCACGAATATATAAATAGATTGAATCAATTTTTATATTAGCAAAGCAATTGATTAAATATAAATTATATTTTTTTTCGCTTTTTTTTTTTTTTTTTGTAAATCAATTTAACTTACTAATAAGCTGCAATAAATCAAAAAGAATAAGCATTGCTAAATCATCGCCGAGATTAGTATGAAATTGTTGAATTATAATTGGTAAACGATATTCTGTATGTTTAAATGATGATGTACCCATCAAATCATGACGAG
>JAJEKB010021236.1:368600-394837 GCA_022393335.1 Macrotrachela quadricornifera | reverse complement strand
TAACCTACTTAAACACGCGAGACTTAATAAAAGGGACTTATATGTTTATAAGATAGATGTTTTAAAAGCTTTCGACTCTGTACCACACGGATCCATTTATCGAGCATTGGCTAGATTTAATGCCCCTCCTTCATTTATACAGTTGGTACGTAATCAATATGTGAATAGTGCTACATCTATCTTATATAAAGATGTTGGCTCTAAAAGTATAAAAATTCTGAGAGGTGTTAAACAAGGGGACTCGTTATCTCCACTATTATTTAACATCGTCTTGGGCGAGCTACTCAGTATTTTAAACGACCAATTTGGTTATAATATTCCCAATATTGGTTCTAATAGTATTAAACGCTATGCAGACGACATTTGTCCCACTTATGGATCTAGTTCTGGTATGGGACAGTTAATTAATCAAACTATAACATTTTCAAAAAAAACGTGGTCTTGTGGTGAACGCTAACAAGTGTATATCGATTGGTCTGGCTAAAGCTTACAAAGGTAAAAAGAGCAAGATTATATCCGAACCAATCTTCACATTCAATACTTTGTTTAGGTCATATAGATAACAATGTTAAGCATCTAGGGATACAATTCACTTCAATTGGCTGTATCTCCGGCTTAAAAGTTAAATCTAAAATTGAAGCCATTTTGAACAAGATAAGAACAACTCCGCTAAAACCACATTATAAAATTGACATAATTCGATCTCAGATCATTCCACGATTTATTTATCAACTTACAAATTTAGAAATCTATCCTAAATTACTGAAAAAGATAGATGTCCCAATCAGACGTACTATTAAATCAATTCTTCATCTTCCTGTCGGGCTTAGTGTTGAATTTTTTCATTTACCTATTAAAGATGGAGGCCTACAAATATCGAGTCTACGAGACGTTATTGGTTTCGCAAAGGTTAGGATCTATAAAAATATCATGAGATTCCAAGATGCTTTTCTTCAACACCCTGTGGATTCGCAAGGCTTTCGTCTTATTAACAAGTTCATTACCGAACTTCACTTGGATGGTTCATATGAGCTCGACGATATTAAACAAAGGAAAGGTGAATTACTGAAGGAACGGAGAGTAAACTTGGCTAATAAAGTTCATGGCTATGGTTTTGAAGTCTTCTCAACATGCCCTATGACGAACACATGGATGTATTGATCATATAAAACCCTTACGGGTCGTACCTATATTAATGGCATTAAGTTAAGGAGCAATTCTCTCGAAACAAGGGTGACCACAACTCGGGGACTATTAACAGAAAAAACATGTCGAAGATGTCATACACAGAATGCGAGTATCATGCACATTCTTCAATTCTGTATTCACACAAATGGCCTCCGATACAGACGCCACAACATGGTCTGTATGCGTGTAGTTAGAAAATTAAAAGATAGAGGGTATCGAATCTATAATAAACATGCTTTTGCAAGCGACTAAACTGGCTCTTCAACTTTACGTCCAGATATAATTGCTATAAAACCAGAGCATGTCTTAATCCTAGACATACAGGCGGTCTATGAACGTACAGGAACATCGTTTGTAGATGTCTACAACTATAAAACTGAAAAATATAAACCACTTATTCCAATTATTCAAAATCAACATAACCGTATCGATGTTAGAATTCAACCTCTAATCATTGGATCACGTGGTTCCTTCTTTCATACACTGCTTTAGACTTCGTACGACATTGGTTTCACTTCTTCCGAACTGAAATATTTAGCATTAGGGTGTATGGAAAGTTCCCTGAGAATAATCGATTCGTTTTGGCAAAATCTAAAAGATACACGTGCATATGATATATTCAATAATTCACAATAGCAACAACGGGCAAGCTACGGGACTTATTATTGATCTTTACATGTCATAAACACTCGTTCTATTCCCTTTTACTGTTATCTTTATTTCCATCACTTTTAGACATTCGTTTTCCTTTTTTTTCACTTAATTCCTGTAAGGTACATATATTCATGTAGAGATTCATCGGGTATTGCGATTGATATATTTTAATGAACACTACTTTGTTAGTCGAACGTATATCATTAATCCTAGCATAGGATGATTTCGACATCAAAATATGTACCTAGTCTTGCATGATAATGTTGCCAAGTTTATATATCAATCCTACTTTTCTTCTTGATGTGTGTAGTTTTTTATCAGTTTTTTTGGAGAAAAATTGGAATAAATTGTGGAACTAGCTGGTTCCGTCCGAAGTTTCTCTCAGGATAGCTGGCATTCAATTTTCACAGTTATATCCGGTAAAGCGAATGTTTAGAGGCATTGGGCGTAAAATACGCTCAACCTATTGACAAACTTTAAATGGGTATGAAGTTCATTTTTCTACTTCATTGAGAATGAACAGCGAATGTGAGTGCCAAGTGGGCCATTTTTGGTAAGCAGAACTGACGCTGTTGGATGCACAAAACGTCAAGATAAAGAGCCAGATGGTCTCGCTCATCAGATACCATAAAAGGTGTTGGTCGATATAGACAGCAGGACGGTGGCCATGGAAGTCGGAATCCGTTAAGGAGTGTGTAACAACTCACCTGCCGAATCGACTAGTCCTAAAAATGGATGGCGCTCGAGCGAGCCTCTTATACTTGACTGTTACGATACAATAAGCCATTTAACGGACATCATGTCGTAACAAGTAGGACGGTTGATATGGTTGCGTCGAAGGCTAACACGTGAGTGTGGCTTGAGCAGTCATATGTACAGATCTTAGTGGTAGTAGCAACTATTCAAATGAGAACTTTGAAGACTGACGTGGAGAAAGGTTCCATGTGAACAGCTATTGGACATGGGTCAGTCAGTCCTAAGATGCGCTCGAAAGAGGGTTCCGAACGAGGAATATTTATATTCATATATAATTTATATTCCATCCAATCGAAAGGGAAACAAGTTTAATAAGGTTATATATTTACGTACAATGTTCAACGTCGACTTGTGTGTGTCTATCCATGTTAAAGATAGTAGAGTTATGAGAATATAAAAGGGTAAGATCATCTAGGCTATCTATATATGTATTGTAAGAAGTCTAGGTATCTGTTGTTGAGTCAAAGTTACAGCACAGATACGAATCTTTATCGAAAGAGAAACAGTCGGGCAATATGCACAAGATCTCGCTAGTTTTGCATATTGCTCTTAAATTGTAATGGAAACTGATAGGACTAGACTCATGACAACGCTTTTCTTCAATAGCTGTTTTACTCATGAATATAAATATATATTACTGATATAATTCGTATCATCACTTACTGCAGAGACTGTTATATGGTAAATAATTAATCTGAGTATCAAAAAACCAAATTAGCATATACTATTACTTTTAACATTATTAACAATAAATGTACTTTAAAGCACTAGTTTTTCTTGTTAATCTAAGTTTTCAAAATGTTTTTGATATTATATTGCGATGGTAGCACTAAGTTTGGTAATCGCTAATAGTATCACGTATCTATTATTTATTTCAAAAGAATCAAATTTTCCACAAGATATCACACTGGCTTTCTCGAATATATGATGTACAAAGACGGATGAAATATTGTTCTCATAAATAATTAGATTGAAGTGCCAAAACTGTTCCACTACATTATGCATTAAATAAACTGTTTCTTTACATTGTCAACTTTATATTATTGACATCACTCAAATATTTTATAACATTAAAATACACTTTTCTTATCCTTTTCTTACCATACTTTCATTTTGTTCGACCTCAGTTATACTTTTTATTTCTTATCACATATAAGGATGTTGTCAATATAATTATATGCATAACGTTATACTCTTGATCGAATAGAAATGTTTCATATATTTTAATCAAAGAAGACTTTTTTTATTGTTTCTTCGACACTCATCGAAGAGGATGATCGTTTTGAAAGGTTGTAATAGAATTATAAACGGTACTATGCAGTTAAAATGACACATTTATTGTTTCATTTTGCGGTGATCTGTGATCCGCTTTTATATATCTGTCTTTCATTAATTAACATCCATTATTTCTCCTAGTATTTCCATTGTTTTATTTTTATAAAATTTAATTCGATGAAATCGACTTTATTATTTTGAATTTCAAATGTTGATTACAAACAATCTTTCACATTGTGATTCGTTTTATATTAAACGTTTTTAAGAAAGGTTTTTTTTATACATACTAAAATAAAAACGAAAATCCTATAGATTAGCGAAATCTATGTGACGAAAATGTCGCTATTAATATCCATTGTATATTGATCTTCAGTATAATTAGTATTTATTATTAAAAAGTAAGAATAAATTTACAAGACGAAAGAAATTTCCTTGATGTTCTGAATGTTTAATATTAAAAATTTGTTTTTTTAGAATCAAAAGTATATATAAGAAAATTTCTTTAGGACTCTCTCTCTCCATTTATTGCTATGTGACAGATCAGCATTTTATTCATTAGTATATGTTTGGCTAGGATAAATGCTCGCTGAAATCACATCATCCTTTATCTGTATACATATATTAGCCATTGTTTTGAGTTTAATATTGCCCCATATTTCATCAGTGATAATATCTATATCAATTGACAAGTTTCTAGAATAGTAAAATGAAAACTAATAATATACATTATTTTTTACCTTTTTTTGTAATTCATTTATAATTAAATAATTGTACATTTTGCCGCTCAGATATGATTTATTTTTATGTTTTTCATATTTTGACAAACCAACTTACATTGAATGATCCAACATTGTTCTTTGCTCATAAAATGTGTGACATTATGCTCCTAATCTTTTTCGAACTGTTTTTGATGCACAAAATTGTTTTCAAATTTTAATGAGTCTAAACTAAAAATAATATAAATATGCTATTGAAAATAAGCTAATCTTGCATTGTTCAGGTGACAATGAAGAAAATTCAAGTTATTTGTTTCTTTTGTGAGATCTATCTATACAACTTCGTCGAAAAATAATTTTATATTTTTTTTTTATATGCAAAAATGATAGCTTTGTTTTATGAAAAATTTTATTCTGTTCTGTTCTACCGCTTTGCCTAATTTTACTTGACGAATACTAAAAAAAAATGAAGGAAGAAAAAGAAAGAAAGAAAGAATGAATGACCACTTGTAGAAGACATTTTCTCTCTGTTCTTGCCTATGTAACACTTATTCTACACTTAAAAATTCAATAGAAGCAAAAAAGAAAAGAATAAATACTATTCTGTATTTATATTCATATAGTTGAGTATATCACGTGTATATAGAGAAATAACGAAATGGTATTCAAAAATGTTATCCAACATTTTATTAATAAATATCTTAAAAATTATATTGAACAATTCGATTACGAAAAAGTTAAACTCAATTTAAAAAGTGGTTCGTATTCATTAGGTTTTTCTCTGACTATTAATCCATTTTTTTTTCTATAGGAAATATATTCTTAGAAAATCTTCGTTTAAAACCCGAAGCATTGGTTAGTGGAATTTATTTTATGAAAGCAGTTTCTTTAAAAAAGGAAGCTAATTAAAGCTGAAATTTATTATTTTTTATGTCATATTTGATATAGGCCTATCTTAATATTCCTGCAACAGTCGCTGTTGGATATTTAGGTGAATTTTATCTAATTATTCAAATGAAAAAATGAATATTATGAATATATTTTATAGAACAATTGAAGGTGATCATTCCATGGAACAGTCTTTCTACTAATTCAACCGAAGTTCATATTAATGGACTCTATTTGTTGATTGTACCAAAAAATGGTATATGAATAAAAGATCATGCCGTAAATGAATTACAAAATAATTCAAAATATAAACATAGTCTTTCATATTATTTATTTGACAATATTTTAATCAATATTTACATTTCCTATTTTTATTGGAAAACTTTCTACTAGGATTTACCAGGATTTGCAGCGTCTACTTCTATAAATACGCATTATTGCTTTTACCCTCACCCTCAAATTATATGACAAAGATTTTCTATGTATTTTAAATTATTTTGTACTTCATTTACGTTATCCATTGTGAAAACAAATATTGTTGATTAAAATCATTTTTAAATATGAATAAGAATAAACCCTTTTTTTTGTTATAGAAATGAGTCAAGATTTGAGCGAACATTATGCTGACAAATCAAAACGAATTCAACAAAAATTGGAAAAATTACGAAAAACAACATTAAGTTAATTATAAATTTATTTTTCTTTTCTACAAAATATTCTGTTATAGACAATGGAACATTTGATAATAAGGAAGTGACATTTGTCGAACGAATGAAATTTCAAATCATGAAAAATCTTGTATTTACTATTCGAAATTTACATATTAGTTATGAAATGAAATCACCTACTAAACTAGGACATCCATTCTCATTTGGATTTACTCTTCATTATCTAGAAATTATTGTAATTGTTCTATTTTCGATATTTAAAATATTTTAATAATTAAAATTTATTTGTTTAGACAGCAACTGATATTCAATCAAGTAAAACAACAAAAGAAAATAAACTTCTAGTTTATAGAGTTCGTTTAAAATTATGCTCTTTTTTTTGATAAATAATATTTATTGGAATGATTTTAGATTAAGGAAATGAATTCACTATCATTTTATTGGAATACAAAATGTAAATCAAGACTTGATATGCCATTTAAAGATGTTGTGGTAAAAATTGTATACTATTTCTTTCAAGAAATTTTCAGTTTTTCTGTAAATTATAAAGCAAGTTCTTGATAAAAAAAATTCTTTTAGGATGATCTCAAATCTAAAATAGCTACGAATTATTATATACCAAATGACAACGAAATGAAATATAGTTTGATTTCTACTTAATATTTACATTTAATATAATAGTTATTTATTTTCTTTCACTTTTTTTGTCCATCAGTTCTTCGTCCAATTAATCTTGTTACTGAAACTATAATAACATTAAAACTTAAAGAACATCATTATGAACGATCGAGATTAAAATTTAATATTCAAATTTCACAAGTAAATCTTCATATTGATACAGAACAAATTTCTGATGTATTTGATTTTCTCAAATTTCAAAACTATACTACTATTTATGGTATATTAATTATTAATAATCTATTTGAATTATATTTCATAGATTTATATTATTTCTTAAAAGATCGATGTCATGAATATCGTGACCTGTTAAGACAATATTCATTTGGTATGGAACCATTGACACAAGAGCAAAAACAACGTATTCAGGTTATCTTTTAATTAATAATTATAACAATAACCTTGTTTATTTTTTTTGTACCAAAAAAAGTTTCTTGAATCGAAATTAGATATTTTTCATTTGGCTTATATTCGTCATAAGGTGGAATTAGAAAGTAATCGTTCTTCGTTAACAATGCAAAGACATGATATTGACCAAGAACAACAATTAACAACAAATCAAATACCAAATGATATTTCTGTTCAAGATATAAATACAGATAATCATCGCAATCGATTCGAATCATGGTCTAAAGTGAAAAATAGCTTGCGTAATTTAACTAAAAGTATGTATTTTAAATTATCCAAAAGAAATTAAACAACGTTAACACTGTTAATCAAATGAACCTTTTTTTTCACTTTGCATATATAATCACTTCTAAAAGAACACACGTTTATATCTATATACTGCTTTTAAAAATTTTTCTAACTGATTGATGTTTTTATTTTTTTTACAATAGTTTAAAGTTTATTGTTGTTAGTTATATTTTACTATCTGATTTAGATCATCGAAAATCAACGATAACAACAACAGTTCCTAATAGGAATGAAAGAGAGCTAGTTTTTGAAGATGTAAGGTATTTTTTGTTATCTAGTACGAGATTTATCATAGTATCATTTCGTTTTCTTTCTATTTATCCATTGAAGTTGCCAAAGATAGATATTGAGGTGATCTTCGACAAACTTGATTTCAATCTCTTACCGCCAACTAAAAATACCAGGTATTCTATCAATTATTTGAATCTCAACTAAACTTGCATAGATGTATAATCAAAATATCTTGATTCTACATGTTTTTAATCTCAATTATCACTCGATTCATTTAGATTTACCACAAGTGGAGGCGATGATGATATAATTGCTTGCATCAACATAACCGATGCTCGGATTATCGTTAAGAGAATGTGTATTACATCTAGAATTGAGTATTGAAGAATAATTAATTTCTGTATTCTTTGCATATCTTTATCTTGTTATCATTAAGATCTATTATTGAACTGCAATATGTTCAAGTATTTGGTATGCAGCGTGATAAACAATATCGACCATTATTAATGATGCCAGTCGTATCATCGTCTTCTCCACTTGTACATGCCGAATTTGAATTATTTTCTGGTAATGAAAAATCAGATTATCGTTTTCATTTGTTCATTGAACCAATACAAATTATGTATGATGCAGTGAGTAATATAAAATAAATACATTTTATATTAGGAATGTATAATTTCATTGAAATATAGTTCTCCGGCAATTACTAGTAAATTCTATCTCTTGTTTTTTTATTGACATATTATAGCCAACAATTAATCAGCTTGTTGAATGTTTTGAGACTAATGGCAAAATTATTTGGCAACCAGAACCAGAGTTTGTTTATCTATATTAATCAAAAATATAACTTATATATCTATGATATTTAGAATAGTACAACATACAATTATGGATATGGAACGGAATTTATCGTATGAAAAACTTTTCGATATGATTATAAATTTGAAAGGAATATCTATTCTTTTACCAGAATGTGGTGTTTCTCATCAGTAGATATTTTATTATTTTATTTTTGATTTCTCTTTTATTTTATAGAGGTTTTTCAATGATCCGTATTGGTTTCGGAAATATGATGTTGAAGTCATGTTTAGACAATAATAACGATATTGATAGCTCTCTATTTAAGGTATAGACTATTATGTTAATATTTCTTGACTAATATTCTCAAGAATTATTTTCTGAAAATATTGTGTTGACCGTGTTTTTTTATTAAAGAAAAAACCTCAAGAACAACGGTTCTATGCAAAATATAAATTGGAACTGAATGATCTACGAATAACTTATTCGAATTCAAGTATTTTCATTTAGTTTTTGATAAGAAGAATAATAATTGAATCAGTTTTTTTGTATAGTAAGAAAACGATTAAATGTTCTTCGTCGAATACCATTGATTGATATTAATTTTTACAAATGCATCTATTCAAATGATGCAAATCTAGCTAAGTAAAATACTTTCGTTTCGATTAACTTTTGTCTTTGTCCTAATAAAATCTGGTATCTTTTGATTTATTGAGTAGTTGGTGTATTGATGGAAAAGTCGCGATGAGTGATATTCAATTATCAAAAATTAGTTTAACAAAACTAATTCTTCATGTAAAATCTTTGCCATTATTTTATTCAAATATAATTAATATTATAAAACGAATAAATTTTTATTGTAATGAATTTTGTATTCTTTTTTTTATTTTATCTAATTAATATTATCTTTTCATTTTAGTTACTCTTTTTTCACCATATACAACTTTAAAAATTGATCTTTTAATTTATAATTGTTGTCTTAGACTTCTTGTGCATCCACAGATATCGATTAGGACAGGTGAGTCTTTTTCTATGCTTTTTTCTGTTTCATTAAATATACATTCTTTGATTTTATAGATTTTCATATTTATTTAACAAAGTTAAGAGATGAAAACTGTACTAGTACGAACGGAATTGTTGTATTAAGTGAATCAACGATGATAGAACACCTACTCTCACAAATAAAACGGTAATTTTCTTCTAATTCTTTTCAAATTATATTTTGTTTATATAGATCATCACGACTATTTTATCGAAATGAACATCTCAAATTAATTTATTCTGAATTCGATACAAAACTATGATCTTAAATTTTGTAGTTTTTTTCTTAAATATCTTGTGTAATTTGAATGTACGATCTATTCCAGAGTCTTTTATTAAAATAATTATCATAATAAATAATCTCGACTCTCATCAATACTAAACAAGTCCAATTACTATCCAATTAATATATGTAAGCAAAACTCCTATTCAGCTCGAGAACTTCTATGAAAACTTCATCAGTCGAGAATAGACATGCATAAAATCTTATATTTTGTCTTAGTTCTGACTCTTGGACATATTTTATGGCGTGGTCTCGGCTGCTCTTGCTGTCAGTAGCTATGAAATACTGACATAGAAGAATTGTTCATCCTTACACGTCAAGATCCAGAAGGGCTTGATGAAATTTAGGAGTTCTATCGCCTGTTTATCTTGGTCAAATATTTATAAGAGTACATACTTGTCACGATCATTCATGATCTCAACTGATCGCGATCGGATTTCATCACGTTCCTGGTTCCGAAGGTATCTAGTTATGTTTCTAATGGGGAGCTCACATGGATAATCGATTGTTCGACAGCATTGCAAGATAAATTCGTTTTTATCAATATTAAACACAACGGCACATCTAAGTAATCTAGAATGTTGCGTTCATAATTCCCATTGATCAGGGAATTACGACGATATATTGTACTTTAAACTAATTGAATCACACTGAATTCCGATTGGTTGCAAAAAAAACAGACTTTTTAGCAATGTTGGAACTCGATGCCTATGAGGAACAAATTTTGCATCTCATAGACTATTTATTCGAATTTCACGTCTCACACGACTCCAAGGAAACCAGTTTCTACAAAACTTAGCTTGTATGTTACATAGGTCATTCAGTAGAGTATTGAGCACAATACGCTTTCGATCATCCGATGGTATTCATTTTTTCAAAAACTCGATTCGTATTGGTTTTGAATTAACCTAATCAGATTTTGAGGTTATTGAACTGTAATTCAAACTCACTGCCAAAATCTTTTCTTAAAAACGTTGTATTCCTACTTGTTTTGAACTAACCAATCACATTTCAAAGCGATTTGACCTCAGATTCGAATTCAGCACCCTCGAAAACTCCTAGATACATGCCTTGTGTGTACTCACAACGTGCTACCCAGCAGTTCTTCGATCTGACCGAATGCTGCAATCTTGTTGGTCAGGTACAAAAGCGGTCCTTTTGCGAGCGAAGGACCGATATTTCTTCGACAAAAAGTAGTTGTTGTCCTCCTACTGGATGAGAGAATAGTCCCTGGAAAGTATTTCTGCCAAATTTCAAAAACTGGAGGAACTACCCATCAATCGCATCAACCCCATCTTGACCTTTCTGGACCCAGAGAAGTATCATGGAAAGTTTGATGACGCTAGCTATTACAGGAATTGACTGTATAATCAATAGACAGATAAACATTCTTCGTCATATATATATATAGATAATTATTCTTCAAGATTTCTACACTCTTTTTGTGTTATAAATAATACTAATGTAAGGTTAGCTTCTTAAGCAAATCAATCATCTTGTACAATAAATTCACCCATTATGTTAATATTTGTCAAATTCTATAAATTAAATAAAAAATTTAATATCAGATTCTTGTAACCTATCAGTAAAGCCATTATTAATTTAACATCATGTGGTATTAAAATCGTATTCTTTCCTGGTTAAATTAATAATTTATCGGTTATTTTCGAATTTAATTAATGGTATTTTTTAATTTATAAATACAAAAGTACAAGACAAAAAAAATTTTAAGATCTAGTAAATAAATGTAATTGACAAATGTAAATATTCCATTGTTTTATGTAACAAGAAGATAATTGAACAGCATTCATATAGAAAAGAATTGGTAGATCAATAGAATTTTGAAATTATTATTTGTACATCTTGAAAATATTTAAACTAATATTATCAACAAGACAATACAGATCGGTAACATTCGATGATAGATAATTTGCACCAACAGAAATGTAAATGATATGAGTATTTTTAGGAACTTGGCCTTGAAGATCTTTCAAATGAAAGGAGGAATTTGTTTCAGATTCTGAAGAAAAAACGATAAAGATTTTGTATTTCAATCAAAATTATACTTACTAATTAATAGAGGACGTGATCCGCTATAAAGATGTTCTTCCGTATAGAATCCAATTGAAACATAAGCTGAACTAAGCAAAAATGGGCAGCTAAAATACGCTGAAAGATTGAATAGAGCTTGACCACTATCGATAAAAGTGGAAAAAGATCGTACGGAGAAGGATTGATATCTTTCACTATTATTCAATATACATTGAAAGTAACAGTCACCTTCAATCGGTTGTAATTTATTATCTAACATAGAAGCATTTATAAAGTTCACAGGTGGATAAGTAGCTAAGATATTCCAAAAGACTTGTTGATTTTGTCTGGAACACTTAAAGAAAAAAACATTATATATTTGATTCATTCATCAATAGAAAATTCAAAACTATGAGGTTGATATCAGCAACAAGGAATTAAACTTTTTTTTCTTTTTTTTATATAGTTATGATCTTAAAGTTTAGTTTTTTCAGTTTATTACATTTTTTCTTTCTGTCAAAGGTATAGAATAATGAAATTCATGATCATATTTTCTGTTTCTTGACTTAATTGAATAAAATTTTCATGATGATGAGTCATCTAACTAAACTCATAAACAAACATAAAATCAAATTGAATGAATCGGAATAAAACTCACTAAGTTCCAGTGACCTATAGATATATGATAACATATGTTACTATTGAATTTGTATTCGATATTCAAATAAAATTTTTTTCAAATATCTTAAAAATTCTTCAGATTATTTTAAAATATACTCACACTCAATTCTGCTCCGCCGTCCATGATTAATTGGCTTGTATCAATATCACTAAATGATCCATTCGGTAATCGAGTATTGAGAAGACTATTAACATCCGAATTGCGCGCTAAAGTTAATTGTTTTTCAGTCATATCACTATCAAGCAGATCTGCATTCAAGAAATTAACTTTTTGAGGATACGGACCATCAACAAAACTCGAACGAACAAGAATGGCATTGACAAAGTTAATTTTAAGATTGTTCGTTTGTATAAAAATGCCATTTGTTAAATTAACTCCATCAAAATGAGAACCTGATGCATGTGAATGTATGAATTTAGCTCCAATCATTGAAGAACCATTAAAAACAGCATGTCGAAGTTGGCATCCATTAAAAACGATGCTATCAGCTAATACACCTGGTAGATAGAGGTTATCAAGATTACATGGACGCTTAAATTGACAACCAATTAAATCGGCTGTGTTTAAATCAATTGCAAATTCAAGATAATTGGATCGTATGAGATAATTCTCGTATAAAAAAAGAAGAATTTCTGTTTTTTGAATAGAATCAACATGTAGAAGAGCATTAAGTGTTTTTGCTCGTATATGCATTTTTGTTTTTTCAGTACTACCATTTGATCTTAATAATAAATGTCTAGAAATATCATTAAGATATTTATCATAAATTGATTGCTTGCGAATTTTATCCATATCACGCACTTCATCTTCTCGACGAATACGTTCGAGATAATCTTGTTGAATGGTGTATATAATAGTGAAAGCGCTTAGAGTAAGAGTTAAAGTAGCTGATAAGAGAATACGAGTCCATATAAAACAGTATCTTCGTTTTATAAAACGTTGTTCTGGATTGCTATCAAAAGACATAATAATAAAATGATAATTTGAATTTTATCTTGTTCAAAAATAGTAATAAAATCAATAGACATTCAAGCAGAATTTGATTAATCGTTTTATATGATAAAAAAAAATAAGTGGTCTATTGATTATAATACTATTTAGACATATGTTCTTATCTTTGATTATCTTCGTATAAATTAACCGATTATTTACAATTAACAAAGTAGAAAATAATATAATAAATTACGATAAAAAAAAGAATAATGATCTCTTTGATATATTACATTTATCACATTGTTATAGAAAGATTTATCTTACAATTATTTGCATGGTTTTTATAGATAAAAGATAGTAACAAAGAGTTATATTTTAACGGATAGTTAATAGTCGAAAAAATGGATCTAGTTAGATTTCATCATAAAAAGATGTTTTTTTTTATAAAAGTTTTGGAATAACTAGTTAATCACAATAGAAAATGTCAATTATGAAATTCTAGTATCAAACATAATTTATCATTTCTATGAACACATTTACATTAATAAACAACTGTAAATATAGAAGAAAATAATTCCAGTTACTGGATACTACAGATCACAAATAATGAGAAAAAGGTTATAGAACAGAATTAAATTATCAAATCTTTTATAGAATTGATAATAGATTGTAAAAATTTTGTACCCTATAGCTTTCTAATGAAGACAATTATCGAAGGCGTCATTTTATGTGTAGGTGACGTATGAATATGAGTTTTTGTTTTCTTTTGAAAATCATTCGAGCGCATCTTTCATAAATCATAAATTTTTGTTCTGTTCTATTCGTTCTATCGTTTAACTCAACATTATATAAGCATTACTAATAAAAAAAAAAAACGAAAAAAATAGAAAGTATGACAAGTAACTGTAGTTATTTTCGCTCAATTTTTACCTGTATGTACATGTAAGACTATTATTCATTCAGTAGAAGCAAGAAGACATACCTTTTTTTAAAAATATTTGTAGGCAATTATATCATATGTATATGTAAAGAAATAACAAGATGGTGTTAAAAAATTTTATTCATTATTTAATTAATAAATATCTCAAAAATTACATTGAACGATTGGATTATGAAAAACTTAAGCTCAATCTAAAGAATGGTTAATATTATAACTTATTTTCTATTTATTAAAATTTTAGGTTTTCATTTACATTTATAGGACATGTCTTATTGGAGAATCTTCATTTAAAACCAGAAGCTCTTGTTAGTTATAATGATTTTCATAATATTCTTTATTATTAATCATTACATAATTAAAATTAAATTATACTTTAACTAAAAAGTTTTTTTTGTTATATTCTTCTACATCATATAGGCCTATCTCAATATTCCTGTAATAGTAGCATTTGGATGTATAGGTGATTTATATTGTTATTGTCATAATTTAAAAGAAAATTAACGTTAAAACTATTTTTAGAACAATTGAAACTGACTATTCCATGGAAGAATCTCAATAGTAAACCAACTGAAGTTCATATTAATGGACTCTATGTATTAATTGTATCCAAAAGTGGTACGTGAATGATTTTATCATTCCTTTCAAAACAAAAAAGAATAACTCTATATAATTATATGAATAAATACGATTTTTTTCTTTTGCTTTTATAGAAATGAACTCGGATTTTAGTGAACATTATGCTGATAAATCGAAACGAGTTCAACAAAAATTAAACAATATGCGAAAAACTGCATATGGTTAGTGATTAACATATTTTATTTTTTTCATTATGTAAATATTCTATTCTAGGTAATGAAAAATTTGATGGCAAAGAATCAGCTTTTTCTGAACGAATGAGATTACAAGTGATGAAAAATCTTGTATTTACAATTCAAAATATGCATATTTGTTATGAAAGCAAATCTCAAATTAAATTAGGACATCCATTTTCATTTGGTATTACTCTTCATTATCTAGAAATGATAGTATAATTCTTTTTGATATTCGAATTATTTTAATAATTGAAAAAAAAATATTATTTAGACAGAAGCTCAGGTCAAAGTTAATAAACGTGCGAAAGGAGATACATTATTAACCTATAGAGTATGTTTACAATTGTATTTTTTTTTTCAATTAATTTGTGTTATTATTATGATTTTAGGTCAAGGAATTAAATTCAATGTCAATCTATTGGAATACAAATTGTAAATCTAGATTTGGCATGCCGTTTGAAGATGTTTTGGTAAGAATTTTAAGCAATTTTTTTCAAAATTTTAAACATAATTTTTTGACTATAGAATTATATCTATCACACTAGAATTGCTAAAAAAATATGAGTCATTTTCAGATTACTGTTTGAGAAAAAAAAAAGTATTTTTTCAGTATCGATTCATTTAATGTAGTTTTATTTAAGATATGAATAAAACAATTAATTGCACTAAATTATTATAGAATGATCTCAAATCGAAAATAGCCACGAATAATTATATACCCAATGATGAAGAAATGAATTACAGTTTGTTTTTTTTCTTATAATACTATAACACTTGCTTTTATTCTTATATTTTCAACATAATAGTTCTTTATCCTGTAAATCCTATTATTGAATTATTAATAACATTGAAACCCAAAGAACATTACTATGAACGATCTACATTAATTTTTGATTTTCAAATAGATCAATTAGATTTTCATATTGACTCAAAGCAAACTTCTGATATACTTGATTTTATTAAATTTCAAAAATATACTAAAATCTATGGTATAATCTGTTTTAATCTTCTTTTAAATATTTATTTTGTTTATTTGAAAGATCGATGTCGTGAGTATCGTGAATTATTATTACTTGATCTATATGGCAATGAAAAATTGACACAAGAACAAAGGCAACGTCTTCAGGTAATCATTTTTTTAATTAATATAAAGTATAATAATATTCGTTTATTTTTTTTTTTTTGTAAAGTTTCTTGAATCAAAATTAGATATTTTTCATCTTGCTTATATTCGTCATAAATTAGAAAAAGAAATGAATATTATTTCTCCAATAACAGAAGACTATGATATAGATCAACAACAACAGATAGAAATGGATTCTATGCCAGTTAATACTACTGCTCCAACTACTAAAAACAACAATCATCGTCGTCACCGTTGGGATCCCTTGACAAAAGTTAAAAATAAATTGCATAACTTAGGTCGAGGTATGTATTATAGATAGTAGAATTTAAATTGATCGTCTTGACTAATATTACAATCTTAAATTTGTTTTTTGTTTTGTAACTTACTCTTTTCCTTACACATTTCTATTAAATAAAATTTAGTTTTATAAATCATTTTATGTTAATAGTTTTAGATGAACAAAAGGCATCAGCATTAGCATATTTTCATAGTGAAAATGACTTCTTTTTCCAAGATGTAAGTTATTTTCGTATATATTATATAATAATTAATTCTTTTTTTTATATTCATTTATTGAAGTTACCAAAAATTGATGTTGAAATGATTATAAAAAAGATTAATTACAATCTAATATCAACCATTAGAAATATCAGGTATTCTTTTAAATAAATCCCATTGAATAATATGTTTCTTTAATTGTCATTTATCTAGCTCAAGTAATATTAAGAGAAAAGATGATATAATTGTTTGTCTCAATGCAACAGATGTTCAAGTAAATTTCAAACGAATGGCCGTTTCGTCTAGTGTCGAGTATAATAGAATATTAAACTTCCTTTTTTTATTTCTTTTATCTGTTATTATTAAGATGTATGATTGATCTTCATTCTATACGAATGTTTGGTATGAGACAACACAACCAAGATCAGCCGATAATGTTATTGGAAATGTTTCCATCATCTTCTCCACATGTTCATATTGAATTTGAATTATTTCCTGTTGATCGAAAGTCAGATCATCGTCTTCATTTGATTGTTGAACCATTGAAAGTTATATATGATGCAGTAAGTTAAAGAGAAAGATATTTTATATCGTTTAGTCAATATTTATAAATTTCCTTTAATAATTCTATGTAATTAGTTATTTCAATAAACTTTATTTTTATTTTTTTCTATTTCATAGCCAACGATTAATCAAATTGTTGAATGTTTTGAATCTAATGGTGCTATTGTCTGGCCTTCACATACACAGTCTGTTTATTTATTTTTATCAAGAGTAAAAACTAACTCTTTGATTTATGTCTATTTAGAATAAAACGACGAACACTTATGGAAATGGAACGAGATTTACCATATATGAAAACTTTTGATATGAAAATTAATTGTAAAGGAATTTCATTTATTTTACCGCAATATGGTGTTTATCAAGAGTAAGTCATTTTTCATCGTATTCTTATTACCTATTTTTTTTTTGTACAGAGATTTTTCAATGATTCGAATTGATTGTGGAAATGTAATATTAAAGTCATGTCTGGAGAATCGTGAAGAAAACGACAATTACTCTCTGTTTCAAGTATGTAAAAATTATCTATCATTTTATTTTTTTATTTTTGGATTTTTATATCGAAAAATAAAAAATTCATATAGTACTGCTCGTTTAATTTTATTAATTACTATTATGCATAGATTTTTGTAACATATGTTATATTTAAGACAAATTAAATGAGTAAAAATCGTTAAAAATATTGTTTATTTAGGATTTCCTTGCTGAATATTTATTTTTTTCATCGATTTTTTTTTTGTTTTTTGTTGAAGAAAAAAGATAAAGAGCGACAATTCTATACTAAATACAAATTGGAAATAAACGATTTACGGATACTATATTCACAATCAAGTATTTCACTATATTCTAAATAAAAACAGATCATTAATTCGTTTTTTTTTCTTCATAGATACAGAAGAATTATATTTATTACAACAAACATCATTAATTGATGCCGATTTTTATAAATGTGTCTATTCAGATGATGCAAATCTCACAAAGTAAATCATGATGAATTATTTTCATTTAATATTATACTTAATTCTATACTTTCTTTAATTAGATGGCGAATAGGTTTTAAAACAGAAATTGGTGAAATCTATTTATCAAAGATATTTTTAACAAAATTAATTCTTCATTTGAATTCTATACCATTATTATATTCAAATCTAAGCACTATAATAAAACGAACTAATTTCTATTGTAATTAGTAAATCTGTTTTTTGTTTTAGTTCTTTTATTTTTTTAATTTTAGTTGTCATTTTTTCATCTCATACAAGTGTGATAGCTGATCTATCAATTTATAATAGTCATTTTCGGCTTCTTATGCATCCTGAAACATTGATCAGTACAGGTAAGTTTCTCTCTATCTTCTTTTGTTATATATTACTTTTATTATAAAAGATTGTCATATTCGCATATCAAAGATAAGAAATAAAGATTTAACTGATATACAAGCGATTATTACATTAAACAAACCAACAATGATATATCATATTGTTTCAGCATTAAAACAGTAATATTCTCATATTTTCTTTGTAATTAAAATTGAATCATTATCACTTGATTTTGTTTTTACTAATCTAGATCACCGAAGACAATTTATCAAAATGATCATGTCAAGCTGATTTTCTCTCATACTTCCTCATATCTGTGATAAACAATTATATTCTTTATTAATAATTGTGTATTTTCTTGAAAAATATTCGAGCATACAAAAATAAATTCGTGAAAAATGATATATAATCTAATAAAAACATTATTTTTGTTTACGTCATCTTACATACTGTACACAATTAATACTGACGAATCACTATTATATTCAACATTAGTAAAGTTGTATATTCATATGATTGCATTGCAAGTAAAACTAAAATGCGATCATAATCAACAAAATATACGTCATATAGAAAGAAATTTATCAGGATATTGTTGAGTATAAATTGAAAGAAAATAGTGTATTATTCATTTTTATTGAATATATTGATATTTTTTATTTTTAATAAGTATGTATTTATTTTTTAAATATTTCTATATAGATCTCAAACATTGATGTAGTCTAGGGTATTTGATTAGTATGAAGTCAATTGTTTTAAATAAAAAATAAATTTTAATTAAAGTTTACCCAATAAACTTCTGTGTGAAATTTACCAACAAAAAACATTAGACGAAAAAAAATCTAAGAGCTTTATCAAAAAATATTTGATAAGAGTTGAGTTTTACTCGTGCTTTCTATGACAGAAAAAGAACGTGTTCTTTTACTTAGAGAACCGTATGTTCGCCGCCGCCGCCAAAACATCTATCGACTAGGATGTCTATATATATATATGTTGTAAAGAATGAAGAAATAATATTTAATAGAATAAAAAATGAGAATCTATCTCATAGAGACGACCATATAAAAAGAAAAAAGAAACAGAATAGAAAGCCGAATGAAAGAGTATGATAGGAAGGGAACAACATATTTGTTTAAATACTATCATAACTATATACTTAGTCGTCATTTCGTTTGTATATTCTTCGTATATATTTTAACCATCATTTTTCTCAGTCAAGTATTTTTTTATGATTATTAAGCATATTCTATTGTTATAAGTCACTACTCCACTTATTTTAAATCGATATTCATTTAGAGTAACACATATTTTTTGTCTCCGATTCAATCCTTTCAACTTCTATAACTTGACCTGTTTCTCTTTCGAGTTTTTATAATAAGTATATCCCGTTATTGATACAGAATTTTCTCAATTAAATAGATTATACAGCATCAGTGTTGTAATGAGTGTCGCATGTGCATACACATGCTAATATATATACGACAAACTGTTAGAATGTATTATTTACAATTCCTCTTTCAATTTTTATCAAGTGAATCAATCTAATAATGAGTAGGAACTATAGTATTCGTTTGTCTTCAGCCTTGTTTGTGCAATTTTTGAATGATACTTATTCATTACTTGTTCCTTAGATATATGTTTTTTTATTTTTTTTTTTACTTTAACAGTAAGTAGTATTGATATCGACCCCATAATACCAGTAAAAAAAAGAAATACAATTCTTCTTATATTTACTCTGTGATGTCATCCACTTTATTTTCAACGTCATGTTATATTCAAACGGAACCATATAATCTACGTATTCGTATTGATAATAATTCTAATGAACTTTCTATTTCAACTATTGATGATATACTATTACTATTGGATACTCATGAATCAACATCGAATGTTGTCAGTATTCTAAATTCGATTCAACTTCATCTTGAACCATTAAATGATAAAAAAAGAAATTTCAGTGATGATGATGAGGTACCAGAGGTAATTATTTTCAATAAACTATTTAGCATTAAACAAAGTAAAGATGTATCAAATGAATCAAAGTTTTCGACAGTTTCACCAAGTTCCACATTGTTTTCTTCTCAGCAAAACAGTAAAAATCATGAAGTAACTTTATCAGATACTTCACAAGTTGATCTTGCCTATGTCGATATTTCTGAATCGTTTGTCTGGAGTGTAAAACGGATACAACTTAAAATGGATCCTGCAGATGCCCATCAATTATGTTTGAAATCAACTCAATATTTATCAAAGCTCAAACATAGACCTCGACATTTATTAGTTTTTGTCAATCCTCATTGTGGAAAAGGTGAATAAATATAAAAATATTTTCTTTATAGATTTATAGAATATTCTCATTCTAGAGGAAGGATGTTCTGTATATGAAGAAAAAGTATTGCCATTATTTGAAGAAGCCAATATAAATGTAAAAACAATCTATACAGAACGTTCCAATCATGCACGAGATTATGTTACTGAACAATCACTTGATAATTACGATGGACTCATATGTGTCGGTGGTGATGGAATGTTTTCAGAATTATGTCATAGTCTTTTACTCAAAACAGCACAACAAGCTGGACTTGATATAGATGATCCAAATATCGAACTGAAACAACCCAATTTACGTATTGGTGTCATTCCTGCTGGATCAACAGATGCAGTTGCTTTCGGAACTACCGGTCATAATGATCCCATTATTAATGCTTTGCAAATTATTATTGGTGAATCACTTCTAATAGACATAGCAACAGTAGGAATACTTATTTCAAAGAAATATAAAATCACTTTGTATATATCAGGTACATAGTGAACGTGGTTTCATACGTTTTATGGCAACAATGCTTGCTTATGGATTTTTTGGTAATATTATTCAACAATCCGATCGTTGGCGATTCTTTGGTCCATTACGCTATAATTTAGCAGGTTTCTTTCAATTTATTCGAAATACATCATATCCTACAGAATTGACAATAACACAATCGCCTGAAAAAGATAGTTCAAAAACATCGATCGATGATGTTGGTCAACATTCATTGAATAATTCTAGAAAACGACGAGTTACATTTGATGAAAAAACTCTAATCAAGGAAAAGAATGCTTCTGAAAAAGCATCTTTATCACAACAAATAAAATGTAAAGGTCGATACAGAACAATTAATTGTCTTAATATGCCTTGTCGTTGTGAAAAAAGCAAATATGGAATGTCACCATCCGTTCATTTAGGTATGAGTTATATAGGAATTAATAGTTTTTTAGGTCGATCTTTCGTATTCATTTGAAATTTCGAAATTGATTTGATTAACATTCATTTTAAAGTCTATAATGATTCTTTTTTCATTTTATATGAGAATATATAATAAAGAATTCATTATTATAGTTGACACTATAAAATTAACATGTTTGCGAATTGAATTCTGTTTTAAAAAAGAGAGATATTATTACATTAATCTTACAACATAGATGTTATCACTTAATTATATGTACAGACTGTTTAAAGTTAGAGAAGACATTAATTGTTAAGTGATTTTCTCCTTAAAATCGATTCATCTATCATACAAATTAGTAATAAATTGTTTTTTTTTTGTTTTTAAATAGTATTTTAAAACTTCATTCAGTTAAATATCGTAGTCTTTATCTTAAAATTTTGTAGAATAAACAATTACATACGAAGATTTATTTTGCTTTACATGTTCACGCATATCAAATAATATATAACTTACAAATAAATTCTTAGAGAAATTTTGAGATTATTTGTTTTTTTTTGAACGATTTATCGTTCACAATTAAATGTTACAAAAATGTCAAACGATTAAATAACAGATGTCAGCTGACATAACGATATTTGATGGATATTTTTTGTTTCTTAGGTGATGGTTCATTTGATTTAATTTTGGTGAAGCGCTCATGGCGTCTAGATTTCCTTCGATTTCTTCATAATGTAGCTAGTGATGGTCGGACAGTTGATGAATTATCTAATGTCGAGCGCTATCGTGTTACTGAAGTTATTATTCGTCCAATTGTTACTCGACGAAATGAATTAGGTAACTGGGCATGTGATGGTGAATTAATCAAAGCTAATGAAGTCAAAATTCGTGCTCATCATCAAGCACTAAATTTATTTGCATCAGGTATTCGTCTTGATCAAGTTAAGAAAATCAATGATGAAGAATCAAAGGGTATTCATGAATCAATATTAAAGAGATTCTACTCGACGTATCGGTCCACATCTTGGTTCTTAGTTCTCTTGTGTCTTTTTCTACTATTTTTATTCTTTTTGTTTTATTATTTCTTTTGTTTGTGATTGGTGTGAACTTTCTTTATCTCTTTTTCAAATTTAACGTTATATTTTGTATGAGATAGACATAAGAAGAGCAATGGAATAGTGTCATTAACATCTGTATCGACAGTGGTGATCATGTTATTCATGCAATTTGTCATTTTCCATTAAATAAAATGTACAATACTATTGTTTTTCCTTTAAAGTATGAATGTGTTGAAGAATTGATCATAACCCCTATTGCAAAAGTCTTGAGACAAAATGTTTGTTCAGTTTTCGGTTACTTAGAAGTAACTTGAGAAAATGAAAAGTAGTCATTTAGAATCAGCATGCGATGCTCTCTCTAAATGGTTATTTAGAATTCTTTTTCTGGCTTGAAGTTGATACACTAAGAGCAAATCTTTGATAGGCACCAAAAATGACATTTGTACAAAATACTAGTTTCAAAAGCCTTGGTGAATATATATGCTGTTATTTTGGACATTGAGATCTAATTGAAGAAGATCAAAAGTAATCGATTAAAACCAGAATTTGATGCTCTTTCTAAATATATCTTTAGAATTTTGCTCTGACTTATGGGGTAGATAGCTATAAGCAAATACCCGAATAAATAAAAATTGGCTTTTTACCTCTCACGTATCATCTTTCTAAAAAGTATTTTGAGTAGTTTTCACTATCTACTATTGTAGAGAATTTCATGCTCTACAAAATCATAGATTGCAACAAGCTAGAAATAGTTCTCGAAATACTATTCTTTATATAAAACGACATTTTTCACAATAATCATTTTTGACGATTTTTCATACTTAAAATGTAACAGATCCTGATGCTTTCCAATGATATGTAGAGAGCAAAGTCAATTGGATATTTTGTCGAGAAAGCTTCACTCTACAAACTGGTATAGAAAGACACTTTCCTACAAGTTGATGTACGATAGTTTTAATAAAAATACAACAATGAACTACATGAAATATCCTGTACAAACGTCATTTTTAGTACCTATCAAAGATTTGCTCTTAGTGTACCAACTTCAAGCCAGAAAAAGAATTCTCAATAACCATTGAGAGAGAGCATCGCATGCTGATTCTAACTGGCTACTTTTCGTTTTCTCAAGTTACTTCTAAGTGACCGAAAACTGAACAAACATTTTTTCTCAAAGACTTTTGTAACAGGGGTTATTAGTGTATAAGCTTGAGAATTTTCATAATTTTGGAAATATTGTATTAGAATTAGCGTTATCAAAAAATGAATGTCGCTAGTGCATCTAAAAATGTCGATCCTCAAGTAAAGCTAAAAAAAGCCTTCGATAGGCACGACAGATGCTCAAGAATTATTTCGATCAAATTTTTTCTATTCTGTTAAAATGCACATCCCTCGATCTTGACTACTTGATCAATCGATTTTGTACGAACGCTCCGAAATTATCGAAAAGACGAGTACTAGAAAGAGTACGAAGCTTCTATTATGATTTTCGACCATTCGATGTATCTTATGACGCTCTGCATCTTTCAATGTGACGAGTACTCGGTGAAAGAAACACGTCTAAGTTCAATATTCGATCACTGGATTTTTTGTGTGCAATTGAAGCTTATTAAAATTCTCAAAATTCAACTATAAAGTTGTCGCCAGGAAAATCGTTGATGCTTTGATACGGCTGCTGATGATCTTAAAGTCAGGCTTGCACTTGATTGTCTCATAAATTTGAAGCTACTTGAGAAAGAAACCTCATCGAATGTATTGAAAATCTTTTAAACGACTGTCTTAGAATTCACTTCCATTCGAGATATCAATAGGTTGAAAGTCAATGATTATTTGCTATTATCAATTATCAATCGATCCAAACGAAGATAGCATTAGACAGTTTCCAGAAAAATAGTATTCTCAATGCTTCCTATAATTGTTGAATTTAGACAGATCCACGTAAACTAATTTGAAATTTTATTATCATTAATCATCAACGTATACACAACTGATGTTCTCCATTTTAAATTACTCATCTATGTCATTATTTTTTTATTCTGTGACATTGTTGATTTAATGATAAACATTACAAAACTCGAAGAAATTTGACTAATATAAAAACAGCATTACTAATATTTAAATATCAATCTTCTCCTCCGCTTTCTCTGCAGAAAAAATATCTCAAATTATTTGGTTATTTACCCTGCAATTTATGACTATGTAATTGTCCTTCTAGTATGAGTAAATGGGCAGGTTGAGGGTTATAACCCGTCACTTTTCAAGAATATTATTTTTAGAACTTCTTCCATTGATGACGATAATTATGCGAGGGAGAAGGTGAATGGAAGGTGCCAACGCAGACATGATCTTTAAAAGAACGCGTAAAAACACGCTTAAAGAGCATAAATACGGCGTTTTAACGGTAGGCCACCGTAAAAACGCCGTGCTTAAGCTGTATAAACGTGTTTTTACGCAACTTTTCAGAAGGAGTTCTACTGCGTTAAAATTTACTCCGTAATTACTCATTAAAACGCGAAATTTAACGTGCTTTTACACGTTATTTTGTGCGTTTTAACGCGTTAATTACAGTAGATAAGCTAACGGAGATAAAAGTCGTAGAAACGTGCGCTTTTCCAGATTTTATTTTTGTTAATATTTCTACGCGTATTTTCATCGTTCTTTTTAGTTTTGTCTGCCTGGATTGAAGCCAAAAAAAGTCAATCATATAATCACATATTAATTTAGCTTAATTTGAATTATATATTCAAACTTTAAAGTATAAAGTACGATAATATACTATTAAAGAATTAGTTTATACAACTTATTTTCTATTGTAAAAGTGAGTAAATCGAACTGAGTGCTTTAAATGTTTGGCATATTGGTTTTAGTGAGAAAACTCAGTATGATTGTTTTCTTGTATTTCATAATAATCATAGCTATCTTATGTGGAATATAAACGAACAGAAAAACTTATTTTTAAATAGAAACAACGATGAAATTCAATAATATTTGCTTTACAGACAAAATCCCTATTAACGACATGAGAATTTTCACACATCTTGTTTGATTTGGTGCACAGCTATTTTTCATCCGATTGAAAATATTTTTATATATTCATAATCGTTGGAATCTGAGCTTTCAAATGGTATGACTCCAATCTATCTTTTTCAACATTATAGTGGAGAAATCAGTGGTCTACGATCATCGGCTACATCTGTCGTTATTA
>JAJEKB010021236.1:226896-313600 GCA_022393335.1 Macrotrachela quadricornifera | reverse complement strand
AGAAATTGAAAAACATGAAAACAACGAAAGTACAGAACAAAAAAAAACGTGTAGTCCAATTGAAATGTACATAAGAACTATGAAATATCAAGATAGGGTAGTAGAAAAAGTTTCATTTTTAATTATGAATAGTATAATTATAAAACAGATTTTTATTTGAAAAAAGCATTATTAAAAATATAGATTTTATACAATGTTTAAATGCACTACGATGTAAACTATATGTAAAATAATGATGAAACTGATTGTATTTTTGTAAAATTTTTTACTGATAGTTTTGATGAAAGAGGTATAACTATGACACATAGGTACGAATGGGAATCTATTGCAAGTCAATGTGACTTTTTGGAATGAAATAATTTTTCGTTTTTTTTAGATTTGAATTCATAAAATTATTTAATGATTGATTTCATATTTATATCAATTCTTGTAAAAGAAGAAAATTATTCTCATTTTGTTTTTTCTTATTGCATTTCTTATATGTTGAAAACAATGTAATAGAAAAAATTCTTTCATTCAGGTCTGCAATAATGGTCATAAGCTTATATAATATACAAAATATAAAACAAGAGATAAATAGTCATTCATTATTATGTTTTTCTTCATCTGTTCGATACCATACGAACTGTAATTGATGAATCATAGATGAACTTGACATTCCAGTGACATATCCTAAAATATATCCTTCAAAAGATTCAATATATGTTTGACCTAATATATTATTGTATGATGGACTTCCTATATTTTTAGTTGAAAAAAATTGAACTCCATCAATAAATGTTAGCGTTACATTTGTTCCGTTTAAAGAGATAATTTTCTCACTAATATGTACTAAAACTTTTTTAATTTTTTCATCTTTATCAAAATAAAAATCTTTTCCCAATTTTGACATTTTCGAACCATGTAAATCTGATTCTTTACGTATTCCATTATCACAAGAAGATCGATAAAAAAATTTATATGATTTATGATCATTATCATCAATATAAGAACGTATACCATTAAGATAATAAGAATAATTTAAATCAAATCGTTTAGAATCATCAAAATATTCACCATCTTTACTACCAAATTTTCTACCAACTTTGATAAATAATGTATCTATAATAATATATTTCTTAGAATATTTATATTGAATAAAACATATTATATCTTACTTTTTTCTTCTTCTAATTCTTTTATTTGATTGGTTAATTGTTTAATTGATTCATTCTTTTCTAACATAAGTTTATTTAAATATTCAATGGTTTCATTATTTTTTGTCTGTTGTTTTAAAGTAAAATTGTATTTCGTTTCAAGATCATCTTTTTCTATATTTGTTTGATTAATACCAAAGACTAAAATAATTGTTAGTATTCCTAATGCAATTACGAAGAAAAGAAATATTGATAATAAATATTTGCTTGTTCTTGAATATATTTCAAAAAATTGAGTTTTATGTGATTGTATAGATAATCTTTTTTTTTCATTCAATGTAATTGTTGTAGAATTTTCATTTATATCTACATCATCAATAGATATCTCTTGTTTTACACAACGCTTCAATTCATTAGTAAAAACTATGTTCAAAAAATGAAATACAAAAAAAAATAAGATGTAAAATATCAAATCGATTTTGTTTACCATTTTCCGTAGTTGGGCATTTATCATCTTCGAGATCTATATAAAGTTGATCAATCAATGGTGTTGTAACTGTTGTTGGACTTCGTGGAGGTCCCTTTATTCTTTTCATATATCCTAAGTAAATAAAATATAATAACATATAAACTGAGAAAAATAAACCCAGATATATACCTTTTAAAAGTTTAACAGCCTTAGCACATCGAATTTGATTGAATGCATCAATTAAAAGAGTACAATCTGCATCATTGATTTTATCTTGATCAATAAGTGATTGTATAAGACTAAGTGTACCACCAAGTGATGAATCTTCACTTATAGTTCGTGGAACTTCATTCGTAAGATAAAAATGTAAACGTTTTCGATCATCAGTACTAAGACGATCTTGAAGACTTATTAGAATACTACGTAAATCAATATTATTCATTGATTAGAGAATTTTTCTGCAAAATAAAAGTACGAATATTTTGGACATTTTTTTTTCTATTTAGTTATTATTACTGTCATTTCTTTCAAAATATGTTTTTTATTTATAAAATTGAATAAGAAATTATTTTAACAAATATTCTCTATCTAATAGATGAAAGTACCCAATAGAAATGAATATAAAATGAAGAGAAAAAAAATACCAGTGAAAAGACAATGTATAAAATAATCGATACATAACTAGAGATAAGAAAATATTATTACTTAAAGGCAACATACTATAAAACCAAATAATATAATATATTTTTGAACAACAATAAATAATTAAATATATCAATAGTTAATGACTATGTTCTACGCAACTTTCAAATGCAAATAAAATGTTTTTTATCACTAAACATATATAATTATATGCGCTAAAAAAGCATGTGCATGCATATAAAAGCATTTCAACCTCCGTACATATTTCTAGGTATCTGATATATGAAAGTATTTTCATTGTCTATCTTATTACATGCGTTTAAAGCGTGATCGCACGTGTTATAAATTTCAACTGGTAAGTCAGATGATCAATTTCGTGTCTTCATCAATATACGACATTAAATTCCAACAAAAATCTTGTTTATATTCAGAAGCATAGAAAACATTTTTTTCAAAAATAAATATGAGAAATTCATTTCAATATGTTTATGATGTACTTTGATTCGTTCTATAACAAGCAAAAAAATAAGAATAGAACTTATTATACATCACATACAATAATCTTATATAGTCTATCATTTCTTTGATACCTATCCGTTTCAATATCTCGTTTTGACAAATAAATTGTAACTTCTCCGATTAACAAAAAA
The DNA here is from genome assembly GCA_022393335.1 of Macrotrachela quadricornifera. Classification (NCBI taxonomy): domain Eukaryota; kingdom Metazoa; phylum Rotifera; class Eurotatoria; order Philodinida; family Philodinidae; genus Macrotrachela; species Macrotrachela quadricornifera. The sequence continues at coordinate 310,703 of JAJEKB010021236.1, read as the reverse complement.
TAAAAAATTGATTATTTTATAATAGAATTTATTCAATCTTGGTTGTAAAGAATTTAATTTCCTTAATTATATTTGTCGCCGTAAATCTTGTGTTTTTGTATCAAAATATTTAATACTAGTAAATTCTGTTTATTCTAAGACGACACATAGAAAAATTTACACAAACAATGTAGTATTTATATGAGTCCATTTTTATGTAGAATCGTTCTACACAGATATGAATTAAATTAGAAAAGAAAAAAAATCTATTATTACATTAATTTAAATATTTATTAGACTAGAGTAAAGTCCAAACACGTTTGTACAATTGCTTTCTAATGTATATATACCAAAAAATGTGATGAATGTTGAATTAGGAGTGCTGACTTAGCGTTAGTATTCGGAAAGTGCTAATACTTTGTATTGCAGTTTAAAAAAATAATTTAATATTTTTGGCATTAGTGTTAAAAAAGCTTTTAGCGCAATCTCACAGGATTAAAAATGTGAAAAACAATAGAGCTTTTTATGTTGTAAATAAAGTAATTTAGCAACACAGATCCGTTATAAAACTACCGTATACTTTTATCTGCTAACGCTCTATAATAACAGATAACAATCTGTCTTTCAGAGTGTGTGGTGGGATCAAGCAGTCTGTTGATCACGATTTATGATTTAGCCAACGTTGCTAAGAATGTCTATTACAAAATTAAAATTTCAAAGGACCTTAATGTAATATTCTCAAAGTAAAAATAGCGGAGCCGAAAAGAGAGATATTTTAGAGAAATTAACAGTATGTCAAAATGAAGTAATCGCTCAACTCATAAAGCTTTTCACCAGCTACAAACTAGCGTATTCAGTAGTGTCCTGCGGGAACAACTTTTTCTGATTCCCATTCCCATAGTTTCCATGAAATTTTCTAAGGCTCTATTGATCTATGAGAAAGTGTCGTTGGCATATATGTATTGTACCAATTTTTCGCGACGTGATGTTTTATACGTCGAAATCTATCATTATTTAGAGATTTAATTGTTATCAACTGACGAAATAAAAAACCGAAAAAAGAGTAGCATATGAACTAACCTCCTGTTTTTGTAATAGAAATTTTGGAGGGCTTCTAAAGTTTCTAGCGCCCAAAATTTTTGGAAAAGTTTCTATTACGTCCTATAATTTATTAAAAATTTCCGACATCAAAGTTTTTAGATTTTAATACAGTCAAATAATGTTCGTCCAAAAGATCCATGCGTGTGACTGTTTTCTGAATAACTCGAGAACGCAAGCAGCTAGAGATCTGTGGTTTTCACCAATCGAAAAAGGAGGAGTTAGGACGTCTTTTTCTCTGATAATGTGTCAGACGAAATTCTTTTAAAACTGATCATCTTTGAACAATATAGAAAAGAATACATGAAATTGACATATAAGACACATGAAGTTTCGATTATGACCCTTGATTTAGGCAGAAAGACTTTAAATCTATAGTTCAAAACATAATACACTTTCTATATGTTTTATTAAATTTATTTCGAAGTATCCAGCTGTTATGACAAAAAAAAATGCAAAATCAGATTAAAACATCAGCAAAATACCCTATTATTGGCGCATGTAAATAGATGATTTCATTTAGTCAATGTTACAATGCTATCAGAGAGCAATTTGCATTGCATCTTGAACTATAGGTCTGAAGTCTCTCTGCCTATATCCAGGGTCATAATCGAAACTTCATGTGTATTTGTATGTCATTCTCATGCATTCTTTTCTATATTTTTCAAAGATGATCAGTTTTAAAAGAATTTCCTCTGACACATTATCAGAGAAAAAGACGCCCTAACTCCTCCTCCTCTGTCAATTGATGAAAACCACAGATCTCTAGCTGCTTGCGTTCTCGAACTATTCAAAAAACAGTCACACGCACGGACTTTTTGGACAGATGTTAATAATTGAACACATTTTTGCCCTAAAATGTCGTCATTTTTAAAGTTTTACTCGAAAAACACTAATAAAAGTTCTAAAAAAGGCTCTCAAAACGTATTTAAAACAGAGTGGGACGGCTTCTAACATGTCTAGTGAATTGAATCATTCAAAGAAGCTTCTAATACTATGTGTAGTTTCTATTATAAGGAGGGATTTATACTAATGAACTAACGAACCTTTTCAACAATTAAAGATGGTAATAAGAATTTATCACAACAAGATATTCATAACGATGTATAACAAGGTGCTCTTGGCATTGTTACTTTTGAAAACGATGGTGAAATAGAAAACAATATCTGTAATGATTAAATTATGATGCATTTAAGAATAAATCATTAGTCTGTTTTGTGGTGATACATATTTGTATCTTCCTGCTAAAAAGAAAAGTTATTGAAAATAAATAGTTATTGGACAGAAATATTTTATGTATATTGAAATAAGATAGTCAATTTTAAACTCCGTTCCCATGAGAATGGAAATACTAGGGGAAAAAGTCGTCCCCCCAGGACACTAGTATTCAGTCTATTTTGTATGTGGACAAAAGATCGGTGCAAAATCATAAATATAAAAGACAGTGCTTTGAAAGTGGGCCATTTTGAAGCATTGTAGTATTGATCGGATATAATTCTAAAATCATTCGTATGAAGAACTCTTTTTCCTTGGTTTTGTAGAGAATTGCATATGTTATTTTTTGTAAAAGAGTTCAAGTATATACGTCAAAATATGAAAGAGATATTTGCAAAGTACTCGGAGGATCATTTGTTCTGTTTCACTCGTTAAGATATCCATACATTTAAATGAGTAATAAATAAATTTCGACAATTTTATGATTATTTTTAGATAATAATAAGCAAAAAGCCAAATATTATAGATCAATCAAACTCTTGTAACTTATATATATATTTATTGTAAATATACGCTGTTATATGCGTCGAGAGAAAAATATAAATAATACTCTTAATGATAAAAATTGAGCATTCGTAACAATGATTATATTTGTTGTAAGACTACAATACATAGATCATGTATAATAGAATGTTTTTCGACGATGATAGTATCATTTTTATATATTATTAAATGATAAAATCATTTAAATACATATATTATTATCAATCTTATCTTTCCAATAAATGTCTATATATTTTCAAGCTTGATAATTTCGAACTTTTATTCAAAATTAGTCCGTATCAAATTATGATTTGTTTGATTATTTCAAATAAATTTTATGTAGTACTTATATACATGATATCGTTTTGTATCTGATAATAAATGCTTACTAAAGACGTATCTCATAATTAGATAATGAGTCAAATAAATATATAAACATGTAAATAAGTTCTATTACTTAAAATATAAACAATTGTTTATTAACTTTTATTATAAGTATCAATCGGAATCGTCTGAGTCTAGTATTCGATACCAAAAGAATTGTAATTGTTCAATGTATTGACTTGATTTACCAGTAATATAACCCAAAGTATATCCAGGCATTTTTTCCGAAAAAGCTTTTCCTGTTTGATCATTATATGATGGAGTACGTGTTTCTCTTGTTATAAATTGAATACCTGTAATAAATGTTTTTGTTATATTTGTACCATTTAGTGACATAATAGTATGATTAACAAATAATCCATTAACTTCTTCTATTTTTTCATCTTTATCAAATTTAAATTTTTTTTTAATTGATAGATTTTGATTACCATGTATTGGTGATTGTATTTCTGGTTGATTAGTATCAGAGGAAATGTAAAAAAATTCATACGATTCTAAACCATCTTTACCACCACGAGCAGTTATTCCATATAAATAATGAGAACATCGAAAATCAGGTAACTGTGAATCATCGAAATAACCATTAATACCATTACCAAATATTTGACCAGCTTTAATTAATGGACGATCTAATAGAATAGAAAATTAAATTATAATTAAAAAATAATTTTTATAATTTTACTTGTCTCATCTAATATTTTCATTAAATTATTTAATTCTTCAATTTTTCTTCTTTTATCTTCTTCTTCTGTACTAATACCATTTTCTTTTGTAACATCTGGTCTATTAGTTTTACTAATTTTAATAATAAAAATAATCATTAATGTTCCCAATGCAATTACTAATAATAAAATAATAAATAATAAATATTTATTTATTCTAAACGATATATAAAATGATTGATTTTGTTCAGATGATGAAGATAAAGATTTTTCATTATTTATAGTAATTGATACTGGATTAATATTTGTATTTTTATTATTGTTAGTTTTTGTAGTATCATCATAATTATTTATCTGATATAAACCTATTTATAAATAATGAAATATAAATTAATTTTAAATAACTATATTAAATTCACTTACAACTTTGTGGTGCACTTTTATCTTCTTCTTGATCTTGAACAAGTTGATCATTTAATGATGGAATCATTGATGTTACACTTGGTTGATTTAACCATATTGATTGCATTCGTTTTTTATGTTCTATATGAACAGAAAATAACGATGTAGAATACATAGAAATATTTTTCCAAGAAGATAAATTTCTATTAATCATTGCTATAAATAATCAATTTTTATAAATTAAAATAAATCGTAGAATATATAATTTCTTGGCATGTAATGATAAGTATTTATAACATAATGATAGCTGTCATATAAGGGAAAAAATGTATTTTCTCACTGTTGTTAAAAATAGAATTCGATATGCGGAGTGATAACTGTAACCATGAATCATATAAAATAAACATTAATTTGTTTTATACGTTCTTTTTATTTCCTATAGTTATTTTTCAAAAAATTTTTCTTCATATTTTTTTTTTATTACTAACAATAGTTTGAAGTCCGTTCCCTGTAGGAATATTTTGATATATCAATATTTCTTTTTATAAATTAAAAAAAAAGAAGAAATGATATTTATACCTTTGAGCAGTTTGACAGCATCGATACATTGAATTTCTTTAAAGGCATTAATTAGAAAAGTAAAATCACGTTCATTAATTTTATCTTGATCAAAAAGTGATTCCATAAGATTGAGTGTACCACTTAATGTTGGATTATCACGAATTCGACGTGGTACATCATCACCAAGAAAGAAATGTAAACGTTGTCGATCATTATCACTAAGACGATCTTGAAGTTTTAATAAAATTGAACGTAAATGATGATTATCCATTCATTAATTGTTGTCTTTATATAAAAAAAATCACTTTAAAAACTATTGATTTGAATAAATTGAATTTCAGGAATTTTTTTGATTCTATACAAACAAGTAAAAAATACTTCAATTAAAATAATTAAATTCTTAATTTCGATTCAGAAAGAATAATTTTAAATCATGATATAGTTACTTACTTTGATTAATTGAATGTTTTAATTATTCACTACAGACAAGTATAGTTAGCAATGATAACACTGTTGCTCCTAAAAACATAATGGATAAGTAATTTAAACATAAGGTAAAGTTTTTTCAATCTTTTTTTTTGTTACATCATTTGATAGAACGTACGCTACGGATCATGAAAAACTATTTTTTATCCTGAATGAATACCTTTTTTTCTCGATTAAGTCTTAAAAAACCGAGTGTAGATATGTTGTTCACTCGACTCTAGGCCCTAAAACTCTATTGGTGGTGATGCCTCGAGTTACCTGACGTGTCCTAGATATAGATTGATTTTATAAACTTATCTAGTCTTTTTTTACGTTAGTGATGCAATCAAATATTTAATCTCATTCGATTCATCGTACTATCTCCCACAATGCTGTGTATTGTTTTTTTTTCTATTTCTTATATTACAAAAAATCATTTATACTAAATCTTGAACTGAAATAGCTAAAATTCTACCTGTATTTCTCAATTTTCTTCATCAAAACTAAATTTTTATGTAATAAAATTATGATATTTGGGATCAGCATAAAAAGCTAAGTTCGTTGATGTATGTTTTCGAAGTTTTCATTTTTTTCTCGGTGAAAATTCGAACAAAAACTACAGTCATTTAAAACAATGAAAACATAGATGAATTGACTTAGTTGTTTATGCTGATTCCAAATATGATAATCTTATTACATAAAAGCTTAGTTTGAATGGTTAAGATTAAAAAAATACGGATGGAATTCCAGTTATTTTGACTTAAAATTTAATAAAAACGAGTTTTTCGTGATAAAAGAAAGAATGAAAGAAAGAAAGAAAACAATGTACAACGTTATGGGAGATGGTATGATGAATCGAATGAAATAGAATATGTGGCTTCATCACAAACGTAAAAATAAAACTAGATAGAGTTACAAAATCAATCTATATATAGAATACTCGATAAAATTCGAGCCATCAATATCAATAGAGTATTAGAGCTAGTGTCGTTATAGTGAATTGTCTACGCTTAGTTTTCAATACTTAATCTGAAAAGAAAAAGAATGAAATAGAAAATAAATGTTGCACATTTTTAAAATATATGTACGTATTACGACTTATTCAAAGTATATTTACAAATTTATTTCTCTGGATCAAATCATACAAGCTTCATTATGAACAAAATTCATTACTGTTGTTATATTACGATTAAGATGTCTTTGAAAAAATTTCTTCATATTGTACTTAGCTATTCTCATTTTGAAAATGCTACTAGAAATTTTGCACTGATTTTTTTGTCTTGTCTCACCTAGGACTTTAATTACAATAAATACATGTGACTTGTTCTTGAAAAAATTCTCATTCTTAAAAATCTAAAATATTCATTACCATATAAAGATGAAAAACAAATACGGGGTACAAAAAGTAATTGACCCTTATTGTTGCTGCTGACTTCATAAAATCATTTTATCTTTAATATATTTTCTCTTTCGTCTTTCTTCTTCTTTTCATAGTTATATGCATTGAATAGTAAAAGAAATGAAAGAAAAATCAATGGATCAATTGGTAATTGGAAAAAAAAATCTACAAAACCCATGTCTGAAATTCATATCCTGATTACTAGAAAAGAAAATTTTAAAGCGAAAAAATTCCTTTTACACTCGTACGTTTTTTGTGATTAGCAGCTCACGCTCTATCACATGATGCAAAAAAGAAATTTTTACTTAAATTGCTAATATTTACTGATTTATTTATTTATTGTTAGAATTAGTATTTGAATAAGAAAATATCATCAGTCTAAACCGTTTCATCTCTTCTTTTATTAATCATTTTTTCTCTCTAATGAAATTAAATATATGCTTATCTTCCTTGTCGAATAATATATAATGTTGATTGATAGACAGTTAAAAAAAATATATTTGGTTTTTTCTACATTCTTTTTTATAGGAACTAAAAAGATATATTTATCAATATATTACATTTACTGTCTTCAGGTGGCTTATCTTCATATACTACGTGCAGATTGACGTCAAATCAATGAATAATACACTTAATTATAAGGAGATGCCGAGTAAAGGGTATGTATAATATGCTCTACCGCATAGGCAATAAAGAAGATCTGATAGTAGGAATACAGAATAGATAAAAAAAAAACAACATACGGCTAAAAAACAATGTATAAAATAAACAAAATACCTAGAAATCAAAGAATAAGAAACTAACTTTATTGTAATACAACATCTTAAAAATATAAAATTATTTGTAATTAAAAAATATTTTGAATAATAAAATATCATTAAATTTGCCAGTTATCACTGTTTTCATTTACGTTTTAAATATAATATGTTCTATTCTTATACGACTGATAAACATTCTATCATTATATCTATCTATATGCGCTACACATGTTAAAAAGATACGTCGATTTTGTTGTCCAATATAGTCACATGTATCACATACGTTTCAAGAAATACGCATATCTGCACGCATTTCACATGTGGAAACATTTTAATATTCAATCTTGCTTACATACTCTTAAATCGTGTTCCTACACAGTTTAAAGCATCAATAAGAAGTTATGATTGTTTTGTATTAATGGAAATTAAGCTAAGGTGCTTCTATGAATGAAAAATAGAAATATAAATCGAGATGAATTGTCTTAAACTGTTCCATCGTAAGAGAAGAACAATTAATAAAACGGATAAATACTGTTGCAGAGTATCCTTGCATTAGACATGTATTAATGGTTCTGTTTCTTGTTTTGTCTCGGCTTTTCTCTACCAGTTGTTGTATGTATTTTCTTATTTCTTATCTTCTGCCCTAGTTCTTTCGAGAATTAGTTTACATTTCTTGATGAGTAAGAAGAAAAATTGTTGTCTTCCCGGCTTATTATTATTCATTGTCTGAAAGAAAGGAAAAACAAATCTTTTTTAGTATTAACAGTATTTATATAAGGAATGTTAATTCTAAATTTGATATTCACAGAGAGAAAAATTCTATTTTTAAAATTTGTATCCTACAAATTCTAAACAATTTAAAAATGAATTATTATCCGATATTTTATAGTTAGATGGAGAGATTAAAAATCTATAGAAAACAGATGATATCTTGAACCATAAATACAGTACTAATCTTTTGTAAAATGCAATAAATATTATCATTTTGCAGTTGTTAGTAATTTCACTTATCAATTTGTAATATTTTTTCTCATTTGAATTGATTTGGTTATTATGTCACCAATAGGTATAACATGATTTTGTTACCATTTTCAATTGAAGTTTGAGATAAAATATTCCTATAGTAAGTCGTGTCATTGATATAGTAAGTGGGATCCAGGTAATACGAAAATCTAATATATGTTTTTCATGAGAGATAGTCGATGCTATGACAAGAACAACGTTTATTAGTCCAAAAATGATTAATGCATTGACAGCGAGAAAAATACGTTAGATAATAAGTAGATGTTGGATTTGTTGTCGTATAATCGTTTGTCTTTGATTATTTCCTTCGTAATAGATAAGTACTATGATATGAATATAGATTACAAATAATCAGAACGCAAGAATTCTACAAGAATTAAGTGCAATCCGAAATATACCATGAAAATTCATAAATGTACTGTGACAACAATGTTTATTCGAGAAACCAATAATATTATGTCAAAAAAGAAACCAGGAAAAATAGGTACAGAAGCTAAAATCAATTGAATAGAGTCTATAATTATATATAAAACAACATATACAGACGAAGCAAAGAACTTTTCTGGATTGATATTACAAAGATGAAGATAAATATTCTATGAATGTACTTCATGATGAATTCAAATCTCGTTCAAATATATCTCCTAAGTTATTCGGGAAGTCATTAATGATAATATTATCATATACATCAAAATACATGGATAGATATTAGCGCAAAGGAGAATAGTTATTTTATCTCTTTATTTCCTATAATTATAAATTAAACAATCAATAATAAAAGAGAAAATAATCCATGATATTAAAAACATAAATAAGCTATGCACAATTATTATTAACTTAAAGTTGAGTACAAAGCTAATTTATCGAGTTCCGTTATCTATATATATAAAGAAGAATGTCTGTCTGTCTGTTCGCTATGCATTCAAAGGCCGTCCGAGCAAAGGAGCTGAAACTTTCCAGAAATCTTCTATAGACCCAGGGGAAGGTCGACATACACTTTTTTTCGAAAAAAAATTAATTCTATACTTGCTACAGGCTATCTATGTAACTGACCAATAGGATTCCAGTATCCATGTATATAAAGAAGAATGTTTGTCTGTTTGTCTGTTCGCTATGCATTCAGTCCCTGTAAAAGCCATGATCACCAAACTTTCCACGATGCTTCTCTAGGTTCCAGAGAGGGTCGACGTGGGGTCAGAATGGTCACTTGGGTGAGGGGTATGGGTGAAATCTCACCCAGATAGCCCTGTAATAGCGAACGTTACCAAACTTTTTAGGGTGCTTTTCTGAGTCTAGAGGTTGCTTTTAAGAGTATTTTGACCAGTAATAAGAGTAGGGTGGGGTAGTGTGGATGAAATTTCACCCAAGTTATATGAGGATGAAATTTGCGTCAATTTTCCAGAAAATTAACGAATTTGTTACGATTCTAGGATTAATAGTTTTGTATCGATAATTCATTGGTCTAAATGTGAAAATCGAAAGCTTCTAATAGGTTTTAAGAGAAAAATGTATATGAGTGTTTCCTTGATTGACAACGATGGTGTATCCAATTGTTCTCTACGACTCACAAAAACAACGTATTTGTTCTTTTTCCTGGCTCACAACGATGACTTATCTATATATATAAAGAAAAATATTTGTCTATTCGCTATGCATTCAGCCTGTGTGATAGCTAGCGTCAGAAAACTTTATACACTACTTCCTTAGCTCCTGAGGAAAGTCGACGTGGGATTAGAGCCACCAAACGGGGTGTGACGAAAGGGCTGGGTGAAATTTCATCTTGATCAATACAGATCGAGATTGTGATGAGTCTGTTCGCTATGTATTTCGTCATCGTGAGAGATAGCATCACGGAACTATCCGCATCAGTTCCTTGAATGCTAAGAAAAGTCGGGAGAGTGATCGGAGGTGAGAAAGGGAGGCGTGTGTGAAACTTCATCCAAGCCGTAAGAGACCGTGATCTTACTCACTTTCTAATCAAATGACGCAGTTCAATGTAATTTTGAGAGCGATCGTGTCCAAAGTGGATGCGAGTGAGGGTGTCAGATTGGGCCCGATGAGAGGAAACCCACTGAAGTTGCCTCATGCATGACGGGAAAAGTTCTATGAAAGATATCCCACGCACAGCGGGAAAAGCTCTGTGAAAGATACTCCACGCACGTTGGAGAAAGCTCTGTGAAAAATACCCCCATGCACGGTGGAAAATGCTCTGTGACAGATACCCTGCGCCCGGTGGGAAAAGCTTTGTGAAACATACTCCACGCATGATGGAAAATGCTCTGTGGAAGATACTCCAGACACGGCGGGAAAAGCTCTGTAGCAGAGGTTCCAGGTACGATGAAAAAGAGTCCTATGAAAGAGGTATCACGCACGGCGAGAACAGTTCTATGGCAAATACCTAACGCATAGCAGGAACAACCCTGTTAAAGATGCCTGACGCATACCGGTAAAAGTCCTGACATAGAGGTTTCAGGGGTGACGGGAAAATTTCTGTTGCAGATAGTTCAGCCACAGCGGGGAACAGTCCTGTAAAAGACGTGTTATGTACAGCAGAAAAAGTCGGGTGGAAGGTGCAAAACTTTAACCATATTCTCTTTGCAGTGGGTATCTCCTCTAGTCAGATATAAAAAAATTGTTTCTGTAAATATATTTTAACATTTTCCATTTTATCCCATATTATACAAGACAAGGTTTTTTTTTATAAAATATTTTTTATTAAGAATAATACAAGTGTCTTGATATAAATATCTCTCTCATTTATTGAAGCGAAACAATTGAGAAAATTTTTTTTTGTTATTCAAATTTTGCAATCTGTGAAAGAAAAGAAAAGAATTATGAATTTGGTTATAGTAAAATTAAGAGATCAAAATGAAATAATAGCATCACCATTTGTGAGATTCTTTTGTTTTTATATGAAATAAAGTCAAAAGTACGGATAATCTACGAATTATTATAGAAAATTACTGCCTTTTTCCTTACTTTGATACCAGTAAATTCACTGAAGAAGGTAAATCTTATTTGATTATAAACTCATCTATAAATTTTAACAAGATTTCAAAAATATAAATCCTCAAAAACTTGATGATTATGTAAAACATTGGATGTGAATAATTCTTTTTCCGCTTCCTCAACAATCGTTTAAGATAATTTGTTTCTCTGTTACTTTTATTATTGTCTTTTCTCTTTCATTAGACCGGATAAAAACTATTAATATAAGCAATAAAAGCACAGATATTTTAGCAATTACTTCTTAGTAAAAATAACACTAGTAAAGACAATATCGAGAATGAATTCGATATCCTTAGATGTGTTAAATGAAATTTGTTTCGATCATTAAATTTACGTAATAAATATTGTAAAATTGAAATATCATTGAAGGTTTTGTAATCAATAGCATAAGTTACAACAGTAAACATACAAGTTTCGATATTGTTGATAACTTTTAAATTAAGCAGCACGAATTGTCAAAATCATTTAATAGTAATATAAGCAAAAAAAAACAAAAATTACTATTTGATGATTATCAACAATTAGCTCATCGATGTACAATATTGTGTCTTCTTTGAATTGAGTTTGTCGCAACATCACCAATAGGTACAATTTGATTTCGTTGCCATCTTTTCCAAACAATATTTTTTAATTGAGGATTCAGAAAAACCATTGCTACACTAAGTCCTGTCATTGATACAGAAAGTGAAAGCCATGTAATACGAAAACTCAATGGATGTTCTTCACCATTAATAGCCGATATTATCACAAGAACGACGCTTGGTATTCCAAGAATAATTAATACACTAACAATGATAATAATACGTTGAATAGCAAGTAAATCTCGAGCTTGACGTCGTCTTATTATTTGTGTTTGATTATTTGCTTCATGATGAATAAATATTGTAATACGAATATAGATTATAAATAAACAGAATACAGGAATTCCATATGAATTAAATGCAGACCAAAGTATACCACGAAAATTGATAAATGCAGCATAACAATAGTGTTCTTTCGATAAATAAATGACATCATGCCAAAAAAGAAGTGGAGAAAGTAGAGCAGAAGCTAAAATCAATTGAATAGAAAGTATAATTATATATAACCAATGAAATTGAAGTAATCTATATTGATAATATACAATACGACATAAACGAAAGAAAGCCTATAAATAGAATAAAAAGAGAAGAATTTTTCTGATTTGATATTACAAATATATATAATTAAATATTTTTGTAAAGAGTTAATAATTACTTGATTAACAAAAGAATAGTACAAAACACAAAGAATAGTAGGAGATAAATATCCAATGAATATACACCATGATGAATGAAAATCTAGTCCATATAAATCTCCTAATACTGTTTGAATATTCATTAATGATAATATTATCATGTATATCAAAATACATAGATAAATATTAGCACAAAGAAGGATAGTTATTTTATCTCTTCGTTTCATACGATCATAACATAAGTGATAAATAATAATAAAAAAAATAATTAACGATATTAAACATGCAAATAAACTATGGATCAGTGTTATTAATGTGAGTATAAAACTAATTAATTGATTTTGATTATCGAACATAATCGAAATAGCTTCAGCGTCTATAATTAGATTTCTTTGTAAACGACTATATGGTGAATATCTAAAAATACAACATCATTCTAAATGTATGATAATTCATAAGACAATAATGTCGTAAAAGGTAAATTTTTTTCTGAAAGAATGTTAAGATAATTTTTTTCTAAAACTTTTTGTAATTTTATATTAATAGATGTAAGTTGTCGGCAATGGAAAAATGTAGCAAATTTTTCTTTTCATTTTTTTACACATAGTTGGATAGAGCAAGTCAAACTGAGTAAGAAAATATATGTTTGAGTTTTTTTACTCAGTGTTTTTCATAAAAAAAAATGTGAATGTTTTCTATAGTACTCCGCGGTTCGGTTTTTCTGAAAAAAATCAAAGTCCAACAAAGCAAGAAGTTTCTAAAATTTTAGAAAATATTAGAACTCTTGATATTTTTAGAAAAACTCATCTGCGGAGTACTATAGGAAACATCCGCATTTTTTATAAAAAGCACTGAGTAAAAAAACTCAAACATATTTTCTTGCTCAATTTGACCTGCTCTATCCAACCATGTGTAAAAAAAAATTAAAAGAAAAATTTGCTACATTTTTGCATTCCCAGTACCTTATTTACTGAACAACAATTTTCCACTTGTTGCTTTATTATGACTATAAATAGAATGGTTATATATATTAAATACTTACATAAAACATTTCTACTTTATATTTCAAATGTTAACAAAGTTCAAATATATACATATAAATTTGTATCCTGTTTGCAATTCATATGATGACTATCTAATTTAAGTAAAGAATAATGATTCTATATTAAATAAGCAGATAGATTCTTTATTATAATTATTCTATCTATGTTTTCAAAAGAATATTACAATCTCTAATGCATTATTTATACTCCTACATAATAATGGTATATGATACAGTTAAGAAGCTATTTAAGAAGGTAGGAGATACTGTGTTCTTACGAGGTGCTTGATAATTATATGTGATTATTTAATTTTGTATAGCATTTATTTGAAACGGTAAGAATTAATGAAGACTTCATTGAGTCGAAGAAACTTCTTCATCTAATTTTGAATATTAAATAATGAAAAATAATTATAGTGGTTCAAAAGAAAATGTCCATTAATATCTTAGAAACATAAACCGGTACTAAACCATGAGATCTGTTTGGTTCTATTCCATTAAAATCAGTAGATGAATAATAGAAAGTGAAATTTAATTATAAAAATAGAGTTTCACAGAATGCATGGCGCATGATAAACAGTCAGTTATTTTACTTGCTATTCTCACTTTCTAAAATGTTTCATACACAGCTAAACATTTCACAAAAAAAGCATAAAACAACTCGATATCTTGAAACACAAAAGTTACCTCATATTCGTCTTTGTTTTCAGAATGTAACAAATTTGAATTGATCAGTTTTTAGTCATACGAAATCAATCAACTCTTAATGTACAAGTGACAAACTTTTCTTTTGTCAATTAAAAAGTTGTAATTGTTATCCTTATTCAATTAAGCGCTTTATGGATATTACTTCATCTATAATAAGTCGCAATGTTAAGATTAAGATTATATAATGATTCTCAGCAATTATTCATGCGACACAAAATTTTCCTTGTATGATGTCGTGTGACTCCTGTTGGTAGAGGAAATCTTTGCATATCCCTACTTAATTTGTGAATACTACTGTATCAGTTATTTTCCATTAAAAGGTATGCTATAGCATTAATATAGATATGTCTACGGAATAAAATTAATGAAATGTGTAGTTGAATGTCATTAATAATTCGAATCTTTTACTGATATTAAATAAAAACGTATCAAAATTGTTTTATACAATAACTTTTTTATGTATATTTTATATTAAGTGTTCTTATTAGAAGTATTTTCTCTCTAGTTGTTCTTATCAGGAACAGCGTTCCTGATAAAAACAAATTCAATAAATTGCAAACTACCACTGATTACTTAATCAATTTTCGAAATAATTAGCTGATTTTTGCATCATTCGATGCAGCAGACATTTCTACACTCAACAATGTAAAAAATGACTTATAATTATGAGAAATCACTTAGTAAGAAAGAAATTACTCGAACCTTCGGAAAAAAACTGTTCTCTTTAGGTACATTGCCTGTATTTTAACATACTGTTCAAGCTCTTCATAAAATATTAACATTTTGTAACTTCTGAAGACATCCTTTGCGTTTTGGAAAATCCAAAATTACCATTCGATAGATCTCGTCATGTTGTATTTGAGCACATGTCAGAACAGTTAAAGCTAGTTTGTAAATGAATATCGGCTCGTTTTACTAATCATGTATCACGATTTACATAGTGAAAAATGAATATTTTGAGTTTTTCTCACGAATAGTTGAATAAAGTTATGAAAAGTATACGACTATCAATCGATAGAGCTTGTCGAGTTCTACTCTAGAACTCTCTGAAACAATTGTTACATGTCTCTAAACGAATATCGGCTGGAATTATTCGAATATGAAGCTAACTTCACCTACGTGAATTAATCACTAATATAAATTTTAAATGTATTGTGATGAAAGATCAAACATTTTATAGAAATAAAAATACTTTTGAAAACAATTGAAGTTAAGACAAGCGTATGTAATCTTATTGTTTAAATAAATTATATTTAAAAAGAAAAAATAATTGGTTGAGTAAGTTATATCATTATGAGCAGAATTATACGGCAAAATCTTTTGAAAAGTGAAATTTAAACAATAAAAATTGTCCTAGATATTAATAAACTACTCATAAGCCATTTTGTTCTAGCGCATCTGTTAGTAAGTATACTTTGTAATGATCATTTGAAAACTTCGATGAATTATTAATTTTCTTATTCTACATGATTGTAGGTACAAAAATTTTGTTGCATTTTGAGTTGTTTAGGCATCTGAATCAAATTTTAAGTTTCGAATATAATATATATACCCCTGTAAAGCAAAAGCTGGACACGGTACTTCGACTCTTTTGACACTCTAAAAGAACATTCTAGAAAAAATAACTATACCATTGGATAGCGCTTGGAGTTCTCTATCATCTTGTATATTTTTATTTTAGTTTGGTTTTTTAACAATACTAGGATAAATTGAATGCAACAAAAACACCTTCAAGTCCAGATTCCCAAAGACGTGGTTTTGTCATTGTCATCAAAATTAGTTTTTTAAATTTTGTCTCGCTACAGAATTGCCTTTTCAAGAAAATAATTATATATTCTAATAGTGCATAAAATTCTCTATCATCTCATATATTTATCTATTGTCTTGCATGTATTGGTAGATAAATAATCTGAGCTCAATGAAAGTACTCTCACTTGACAAGGTTTAAAAATCTGCATTGTTTTTATTAATTAAACTAAAGCCAAAATATTTATATATAGGATGATAGAGGATTTTAAGCGCTACCAGAATATATAATTTGTTTTGTCAAGATTTATTTCTATTAAAACGATAATATGGGAAAAACATTAAAAAATTAGAAGAAATATTGAAATTTTTAAAATTTCGTCAATTGATGGTATGCTTATTGTGTTCAAATTATTTTTCTACCAATACATGTAAGACAATAGATAAATATATGGGATAATAGAGAATTTCATGCGATATCAGAATATATAATTGCTTTCTTAAATAGGTAAATCTATAGCGATAAAAACTTTAAAAAATTGTCACGGAGACAAAATCACCTCTTTGGAAATCTGAACTTGAGGGTGTTTTCGTTGCATTCAATTTATCTTAGTATTGCTTAAAAGTAAACTAAAATAAAAATATACAAGATGATAGAGAACTCCAAGCGCTATCCAATGGTATAGTTATTTTTTCCAAGATGCGCTGTCAGAGTGTCAAAAGAGTCGAAATACCGTGTCCAGCTTTTGCTTTCCAGGGGTATATATCTGTATATTATTTATAAATTAATGAGAAAATATCAACGAGATCTATAAAAGTAGCCGTTTTGTATGAAAACCAAAATATCACTATAAATAATATGCTAACTTTATTTAATCTCATATCCGCACTCTTCCTGGAACATTTGATTCACTTTGTTTATCGAAAAATCTCATCTCAAAAGTGAATTTTTACAATCCTTTAATTAGTTGAAGAAATAAAACAGATTGAATAGTGTATCATAAAGATGTGTTATGTCATGGAATTTTTTTTTACAAATATTGATGTTATGAAATTAATG
This sequence comes from Macrotrachela quadricornifera, assembly GCA_022393335.1. Lineage (NCBI taxonomy): Eukaryota > Metazoa > Rotifera > Eurotatoria > Philodinida > Philodinidae > Macrotrachela > Macrotrachela quadricornifera. The sequence continues at coordinate 293,433 of JAJEKB010021236.1, read as the reverse complement.
AGTGGTACAAATTTAATTGTCGTAGAATACATTGTATAATATCAAGATACATCGTTTTTTGAAAGTGTAGTCTAAGTTCAATCAAGACATATTTATTTTAATAATTAAGTATTAATTCTTGAGGGACATATTACTCCAGATAAATCCAATAAAATTCTCGAATATCAGTCTTGGCAATACTGGTAATGATGGAACGGTTAATATGTTTTTCTAAATGTATTAAATATGGAATGGTTGTGATAAAATAACAATATAATCTATTCTCTCCTATATCATGGTGTGCATTAAAAGTAGATCATGTGCTTTGTGGATCATCATCGAGTAATCTTGCTATATGTTTGGCATCTTGAAAAAAACCTGTTGTTATATTAGTACAATAGTCATCTGATTGAGGATTCGGTGTCATATATTTGCTGAATTGCTGGATATAAGTTATGCTGAGACGAAATTTTTTGACGAGTTATCTTATCGATATGATCAAAATAATTGTAAAATATTTTTGAAAAAATTTAACATCGAGATGATATGCTCTGTATCTAGCGCCATCTTCGAACTCTCTTATATAAAATGATGCTGTTTTTTGACCTTAATTGATAAAAAATTGTTATGCTTATAAAAATCTACAATTAAATTCTAGAGATCTGTTATAATTGTATATTGTCAAAGTTATTAGGAAGATATATAAATTTGATTGAACAACATTGGCATTGGTTGGAATAGAAACGAATGTGAAAACAATTTTGTGTATGTATGTATGTATGTAATTAATCATTATTACATGACAAGAGTGATTTCAAACAATTATCGCAAGATACTAGTCAAAAACGTAGATCATAATGAATAGAAAAATGTATTCTCTTATTACATCTTATTTGATAGTATAATGGTATTTATACATTGTGTAACTTGTTACTTTGTTGTTTTGTAATAGTATTTAAAAAAAAACTTTACTAAAGTGTATTAGGCTGAAGCAATGCCAAAAGTAAATAAGATGTTTCTCTAATGTTGAAAATTCAAATGATTATCTTTTAATTTACCTGCTTCACACAATAAAAATGATTAGAACATGATTTAAACTTTTGATGAGGATGAATTTCTTTTCTTCTTGATCTTCTAGAAAAAAAGCTGTATGCTTCAATTTCATACTGTACTGAAATATTTTAGTCAAAACTTGATTCGACAACCCTCTATTTTAATTATTCAGAAATCAATACATACGCAAAATGTATGTTTCATTCAATAGATCGTCTAGAAAGATTTGTTTTAATTGATTATATTTGTTTCAGATGAACAACAACGAGACAGCCGAAACAGTACAAGCTGCTCTTGCTGAACAAGCTAATCCAAAAAATGCTCTTACTTTTCAACGTTTTTTCAAGACCGGTAAAGGTGAATATGGTGAAGGTGATATATTTATTGGTGTCCGTGTACCTGCTAATCGAATCGTAGCAAAACGTTATTCTAATCTTCCACTTGTTGAAATTGATCGTCTTTTGAACAGTTCTATTCATGAACATCGTCAAGCTGCTGTCTTTATTCTAGTCTATCGATTTCTTGCTGCTAGTCGATCATCAACACGTGATGATAAACTTCGTGGTGAACTTTCAGCTTTTTATGTGAATGCACTTAAACGTGGTCGAATAAATAATTGGGATTTAGTGGATGCATCAGCTGAACATTTATTAGGTGCTTATCTTCAAGATCGATCTCGCCAATTACTCTTTGATTTAGCTTCAAGTTCTCAATTATGGGAAAGACGAGCAGCTGTTATTGCTACATTTGCCTTTATTAAACAAAAAGATGGTTCAACAACATTTGAACTTGCTGAAAAACTTTTAAATGATCCTGAACCTTTAATGCGTAAAGCTATTGGATGGATGTTACGTGAAACAGGAAAAAAAATTAGTAAAAAAGTTCTTACTTCATTTCTTGATCAACATGCTGCTCAAATGCCACGTATTATGCTTAGTTATGCAGTTGAACATCTTTCAGTTAAACAACGAACACATTATCGTAGTCGTAAATAATTCTTTTTGTCTTTTTTCATTTATAAGTTAACATATGAATAGATGTATTTTATATAAATAAATCATGAATCAATATTTTTTTTAAATATTTATTATTAGAGAACAAAATAGTCTTACGTATCATAAATCTTCTATTAGATATGCAACAAAAACAAATTATGGAAAGCTCTAAAAGTTATATTGATAACAAGAATTATCTGGTATCAATACTTTTTATAGTCAGCAAAATCAGTTTTTCTCTTTCTTTAATTTCCAATCGTGTTTACCTGTGTTTTAATATTTTTATTAATTAATTGAAATATAATTTTCAACAATAGCTACTTGAAATGAGAATATACTTCATAATATTAATTAACTTAATTAGAAAATCTTAAAAGTTGCATACTACAAAGCTTGCAGATGAAATAAAAATGAAGATGATTCACAGTAAAATCTATTGAAATACTATCCAGGATTAATACTTTAATCTTTTGAAGATAAAATCATTTTAAGAACAAGCAGTGTTACATATGTAAAAATAATTGTTCAAATCTAAATAATCATTTTCTGTAAGAAAAAAAAGCAAAAGAATTATATCAAAAGAAACTATTTTATGTATTTATATATATATATCACACAAAAACGAAACAATATCGAATAAATAATAATAAATATTTAGTTCTATTTTTTCTTAAATATTAATATAATCTTTTAAATCAAAAGGAAGTGTTCTCAATGAATTTATTATCTTTCAATATTGTTGATATTGTTATTTGCTGTATAGTTGAATCAGTTATTTTCGTAGTAGAATTTGTTTGATACTTATTTTTATTGATATGTCTTCTTATCTCTGGTAAACCAATAATTGCTAAAAATGGTGATATAGATGCTGTTAAATATGGTAAATAATGAAGAATATACGTTATAAACCATTCACCAAATGATGGTTGAAAAAAATTTTGTGCAATAATAATAACAACCCAAGGCATCCAAGCTATTAAAGTCATTAAACTAATACCTATTAATTGTAAAATCATTCGTCGATTTTTTCTTAAAATTTTCATTAATGATACTGATTTTAAAGCTCTACTTCGAGTAATAATAACACGTAAAATAATTAATAAATTAAATATTAATATAATAAAACATGGTAACATTGTATCAACAATTGTATCATATGTATTAACATATACATAAGAAAAAAAACATGCACCACCACAAACAAATGCACTTATATCATATGGATGATTTTGTGCACATGGTGATAATATAACTAAATATAAATATAATATTGGTATATAAAGACTTGTACAAAACATTGGAATATAATGAAATATAAATTTATGTTTTTTAATATATATTCGAAGAAATACTAATAAATAACGTTCAATAGATGCAAACATTGTTAAAAATAAAGATGTTGTTTCAAGTGTATAATCCCAATAAATCCAAAACATACATATTTTTTGTGTTTGAACATTTCCTAAACCAAGATAATATAATGTTATTGGTAATTCAGTTAAAATTAATAAAAAATCACAAATTAATATAAGTAATATAACATGATGATTAATACCATGATATATTAATTGTTTTCGTAATTTAATAAAATAATAAAATATAAATAAAAAACAAATTAATGATGGAATAGCAAATATTAATAATATAGGTATAGTAATACTACGTTGTACTTGACTAATAAAACATTTTCCATTAGATAAATTTGAATTATTATAATAATCTGTTTGATTATTCATATTATAGTTCAATATCAAGTATGATTTTAATTTATTTAAATAAAGAAAAAATCAAAATTCTCATTTCTTATATAACAACGAAGAAGATAAACATTCAAAGGTTTCATAAATATCTCATTCCTTTCTATAAGTTTTTTCTTACAATATAAAACAAAATAGAATAATATAAGAGATAATAGATTATAATCATTTTCATGTGATTATGAGTAATTTCTTATTTTTCTGTATTTTTAATAGTTGTTATTACATTATTTTTAAGTATTCCTAGGTAATATTAGACATCTAAGATAAATTTTATCATTGAACCATTCATATTAGATTGAATACATAAAGATTATTTTGTACTAAAATTCTTTAATCATATATGATATTTACAAGAATTTTATAGGTTTTCATCAGTTAAATATTTTGCTTTACACAAAAAAAATTACATTGTAAAATCATGTTTTTTTTTATTACATAGGTTTCTCATGTACGTTAGATTGAATTAATTATGTATCTTTATGAATATGAACAGATCGAATCTGTTGTATTTCAAATGAAATATTAATAAATATTTGATGTATCATATATCAATAATTATATGTTTTTCTTCGATACTTGAGTTATATAAGAAAAATCTAAGAAAATAATTATATTAATTAAATATGAAAATTTTAATATAAAGTTATAATGTATATGATATGAAAAACTTTTTTCATCTTTGTAAAAATAAGAATTCTTATAAAATTTCTCTAAGTACTTTGATACGATGTGAAGCATTAAAATGACATATGAAATATGATTTTTGGTTTGTTTTTTATTGAATTGTGTGATGTACTTATTTGTACTTAATTTATTTGAATGGGATTAAGTGAAATGAGAATTGTCTAGCATTTTTTAAAATAATATTAAAAACATTTCTAGTGAGCAAATGACTAAAATGATTGTTCAATTCTTGAGATGTTTTTTTTTTGTATAAGTGCTTGAGTTTAAAAATATGTTATAAAGATTAATTAATGATTTATTTTTTTTTAAACATGAAATGTCGTATAGTGAATAGCTGATCTAATAAAAGATTATTCAAGATATTAATGATAAAAATAATAAAAAATTCAAATACAAACAATGATTAAATATAAATTAAGTATCTCTTTTCATTACGAGTATTATTTATGCTTTCTTATTTATTACAATATATGATAAGACTATTATCTTACTTTGTTCTTATAATAGAAAATATTGATAATTATGATATTGTGTTAAATGAAGTAAATTCTTATTATTTACTTTCACAAAAAAGTTGTTTACCTTCTTTAAATCATTAATATTAAGATTATCAATTTTATTTTTTGATTATTTGTGATAATTTATGGTTGTATTATATTATACATGAATTCAATTGAATTATATCAATGAATACATTTATCATAGAAAGTATTTATATTTCAAGAGCTGATATTCTAAAAATTTAACTGATATTGATTATAGAAAGAATAGAGTCATTCTTATCTTATCTTATCTTTTAATTCAATAACATTTACTTTTCTTCTATTAAGTAAAACGAAAAAGAATAATTGCCGAAAAAATGGGACAATATATTCAAATAAATAATCATTTTTCTTTATTTAAGAAAATAATTATCATCATTTAAAAACTTTATCTGCTATTCAACAATAGAATACTTTAAATATCATAGATAATTATAATGATTTTAATATCGATCCTATCATTATAATTAATCTAATTATGAAGGATAAAAGTGAAGATCATTAATAAGAAAAAAAAAAGATTTTGAAGATATTAATACCAAGTTATTTGCTTTGAAAATAGGTATTTATTTAATAATGTTTCTCAGATCTGTTTATATTTGTTTTTCAAACCAGATATCGATTAGAAAATAAAAATTTTCAACATAAAAAAAAATATTTTTCAGAATAATATGTGTTTACTGATGTACTGTAGTATTATATAGAATATTTTAATAATAATTTTTCTCATAATCAGTTGATATCATCTATTCATTGAAGTTAAAAGAATAAGCATAAAAATATGTTCTAAACGTATACAATAAAATATTATAGAACAATATTATATCTTGAGATTGAAACTTATCAAAATCAAAAACTAAGTTACATTAATGTGTAGGTGTTTTTATCAGTAGTTAAGGGAAAAAAATACAGGTGTAAGAATGTATTTTAAGTACTTATAAAGTGTCGTTTTTCTTATTATTATTCATATACATTCACTATACTAATTATATCATTTCAACGATGCGTTTTTTGGCAATATTCTTACTTGTGGTACTTGCATGTTTCAGTGCTGAAGCACTCAAAAAGCGACAACTTCAACAAGCACATGCTGGTAAATTTATGAAAATTTTATAAAAAAAATAAAAAATCTGTTTGTATTATAGGTTATTGTCCAATACATAGAGTGATGTGTGCTATTTATTGTCCACCTACGCTTGATTTTATTAGTTTAATAGAATCAAGACAAATCAATGGTTGTAAAAGAGATAGTGAATGTGCTTCAAATGAAAAATGTTGTAGACCAGCTTGTGGATGTACTAACAGTTGTACTAAAGCTTTAGACAAACCAGGATTTGATCAATTTTCTTGAAGACATGATATTTATTATGAAACAATAAAATATGTGATCTTTAAAGAATTCTTTTAGTTTAAGCATTTAGAGACACTAATATGTTATGACTTGTGTAGAATATAATATTTATGTCATGCACAACAAGAGTGAAACATCAAAAAATCAGAAATTAAATAATATTATAGCATTACTAATCATTAAAAATTCTAATAATTCGATAATATTATTAAATATGTAAATAATTGAGATAAATGAAACAGATATTAAAAGATTCAAATAATAAATATTTACATAAAATAAAATTATCAAATAAAAAATAGAAATCGTCACAATTTATTTTATAATAAATCTGAAAATAAAATTTATTTAAAAGAAAAATAACAAAATCAATATTTATAGAAAATAATTTATGTTTATCGATTCATGCTTATGAAATTTATTGAAAAAATAAGTCGAATTTATTAATGATAATTAATGAATTGAATTCAATGTCAAAGTAATAAATAAATTGAAGAATCTATTTCAGAATTCTGTATAATAGTAAATATATTTTCGATCGCTTGATAAGCTGATACGACACATAATTTGACTGAAGAAAAAAAAGTCGAATTAGTAGAGTACAATCTTATCTAATATTTTTTTATAAACTAAATTTTTACAGTTTTTGAAATTCTTTCAAAAAAATTTTTCTTTTTTAAAAAATTCAAGTATTTTATTGATTAACTAAGATGATATATATTATAAAAGAATTTTTCTAAAAGAAAAATAAATCATGTGTCAAAAAAATAATGTCTTGTTTTTTCTGACATTAATTTATTTAGGATTAAAGAAGCAGTTTAAAAGAAAGGATACTTGTCTTGGCATTAATAGATTGAAGCAGATGGCGAGCAAAAATGATGAAATTAATATTTGAATTTATATATATAATGAATTTTGAATCATACTCGAAAGGAAACTTAATTTAGAATATATGAAAATCAATAGTTAGTCACGCTTTTCTATGGTAATGATTTGAGATTAACACATATCAACAGTATATAATGCATTGATTTCTTGTTCTCGTTATCTATCTCAGTCAATTGGCATCAAAGAAGTTTTTTTCTTTTATTGAATATTACTTCTGATTGTGATTAGACTAGTTTTGAAAATATGATTTCTTTTGTTTAGTATCATCCGTGGATATAATTTTAGATATCATCATAATTAGTTTTCAATATGAAGACAATCACATATGCTCAGGTATATAACTATTAAATTAGTTCTTTGTTTTAATATAATCACTCTATGAGTAAAGTCTCGATAATGATGTATTCAATTGATACTACAGTGATTATTACATCAATGGATCATTTTGTTGAAAATAGTCGATAGTAATTTTTTTCTTTTTACTCGATTAATTATTTTTATATGTGGGTATATTATTTACTTCTTATTGATATCTTACGTACGAGTCATTTATTGTATTCATACATTCAAAATAAATTATGAAATTATTTTCAAATCTCATTTATGTTCGATTCTACTTTAACACTATATGAGTTTGCGTTAAAATGATTTCACTAATAATTTTCATAATAATACGCCGTTTTAATTCGGATAGTATATGATACAAACAACTTTAGTTGCTGATTTAACATCTTCTCACAAAAAAAAATACAATCGAGAACTATAAACTCTTATATAGAGCACGACAATCCATAATTAGCTTGTCTATTTTTTGAAGATCTATTCGTTTGGTTACTTTAAAACTTACTATCTTTTTATTTTTTTTTACTATACTTATCGTATCCTTATACTTCATTATCATTTATTTGATATGTTCTAAAAGAAAAAAACCATGAAGTTGATGACTGAAATTTAAAATATTCCGTTGCTATTTTCAATCTGTTTTCTTCAACTAAGAAAATTATCACTTTCAAAAGCTAAAAATAAAATGACTTACAAATAATAATTGTTTGTGTAACTTGCTAGTTTTCGTATTAGTAAATTCTTATTTACACAGGACATAATGTTATACAATAATAGCTCATTATTTGCTCTAGCATAACATGCTAAATAAATCATATTTGAGTGCTACTATGGATGATCTCTTTAAAGACAATACTTCATTTTCTTTTAGTATATTTCGTACATCGATGAATATGTTTTTTCGAGTTTTATTCAACGAGACTACATGTGCACTTCGTATATGCCTATGCCATCATGATCCATGTTCTCTTGATTCGTTATGCCTGACTGCAGTCTTTATTGGTTAAGGCCTATTTTCATTTCTAAAAGAAATCAATTTCAATAAGATTATTTTATTTCAAAAAACACACATTTTCAAAAATATTAAAGAACTTGAATAAATAGAATAGAGAAAATTAAAAAACACAATATATACATTAATGTCTATTCTCACACAAGAAAGTTATTTTGTTGCAAGCATTTTAAATTTTTACTGTTGTTGATCACTACTACCCTGGCTAGCCTTTCGTTGCTGTTGTTCGCCACCACCCTGGCTCGATTTTCGTTGCTGTTGTTCATCACCACCCTGGCTAGATTTTCGTTGCTGTTGTTCGTCACCACCCTGGCTAGATTTTCGTTGTTGGCCACTTCCACCTTCACCCAATAAATGACGTTGGCCACTACCACCTTCACCCAATAAATGACGTTGACCACTACCACCTTCACCCAATAAATGACGTTGACCACTGCCACCTTCACCTAATAGATGTGCTGATGAATCTGATGCAGCTTGTTGTTCAAGGTTTTGTTGAGCTTCTGCACCAGGTGCACCTAATGGATTATCTGCTGATTCTTTATTTCGATCGGGCGATGTTGGTGCTGACATAATTATTTTTCGAATTTGTTTAAATTAATGTATAATAACAATAATAATTGTTAACAATTGTCGTTTTAATTTAATATGATATTGTGCTTTGTTATGCAGCTCTTATATATATATTTGGGAAATGCGCATAACAAAAAAGATAAAATACAAGTTATAAAAAACAAGAAAACATCAACATAAGAATGTTCTTACTATACATTACGCAGTAAAATCAAACAACAACAACAAAAAATTTCGTTTCAAAATTTTACTCAACGTACACACATCATACAGAAGAATAAGAATATTCTCGTGCTTTTTTACAGTTACACTGTATCCTCTTTAAAGAGTACAAAAGATAACAAAATTACGTCGCAAGCGGTTACGCCCACTTTCAATAGACTCTCCTTCTTCATATCTCGTTAGAAAACGTTATCAACGCAGTTTTAAATGTGATTCAAATATTCAAACACTAAAAATTTGTCTCACAAAATAATTCATATATCCTTCAGATGAGAATAATGTTTGTATATTTCATGATAGAAAATATTTTTTCAATCAAATTATATATAATATTTCTTAGAGAATTTTACGTGCATTTTTTTTTGTTAAAAACAAATAGCTGTGTAATTTTTTTATACATCATCAGTGAATGTAAGTAAAAAAAACCTCATATTTAAAATTAATACCATCTATGTTTTGTAAAACATAGATTAGTTTTTCAGATCTATTTTTATTTATTCTTTTCAATATTTTATTTTAATAAAAAAAAACTGTTTTTTTTCCTCTAATTATTATTACTAATTTCGTATTTGTATTCTTCGTAATTGAATAAATGTCATAGCAAAAAAAAAGAATGTAATAGCAGCTAATGCTACAAAATTTTTCCATAAATCCCATGTAGTTAAATAATCAATTTTATTATTATCAAGAATAAATTCACCTTTAATATGACATATATTTGTATTATTTTTTAAACAAAATTTTAAATCAGTAAATTCATTTATTGTAATTACATTTGATGCATAACGAAAAAGACTAATCCATTTAATCCATGCAAGAAATTTAACAATATTTGTTACATCAACAAGATATCCTGTAAATACAAGCATAACTACACAAAATGATGCTGCAACTAAATTAGCAACACCTAAATAAATAAAATTTATTAATTATATTTATAAAAAAAAAAATTTTATTTTTACCAATTGTTTTTACACTTGCTGAAACAAAAAAACATACAGATGCTGAACAAATAGCTGTTGAAAATATAGCTAATTGATAAATAAAAAATTTTTTTATTGTTCGTTGAAATTGTATCATAAAATATGATATTAATGAAAAAATAATTGATGGAAATAATCGTAATAATATAATATCACAAAGTAATTTTGATATAAAATATGTTGAAACATGATAATAACCACTTGCATATTCATGTGTAAATAAAATACGTTCTTTCATAAATAATTCTAATGCAGATAAATTTAAAAAAACTTCATTTGATACAATAAAAAATATTGCACCTAAACGATTTTTAATACCATTATCATATATACGATCTGTATTCATATAAAGACAACCAGAAAGTATAGCTAAACATATTGGTACTATTGTTTGCATTATCATTAATGTATTATTACGATATGAATTACGAAATGCACGTTGTGTTACATAACATATTTCAATAAAATATGATCGAGATAAATATTCAATTTGTTTATTTAATTTATTATTTGATAAATTATTTATATTTTCAATTTGTTCTTGTATAGATTGATAAATTGATGATTTTATAAAACATTCATATAAATATTGACAAATTTTTTCTTTTCTTTTATCATATATATTATTAATATCATTTATAGGATATGATATATATCGAATACCTTGACATATATCTAAAATAAAATCAGCTGGATTATTATGTTCTTCACATGTTAAATTAATTGAAGAAAAATATGGAAGAACATCATTAACTGATCCATGATATATACAATAACCACAACTAATTATAAATAAATTATCAAATAATTTAAATATTGAATAACGAGGTTGATGAATTGAAAATATAATTGTATCTTGAAATTTATAATAATAAAATATTATATATATATATATTTTATTTCTGAATAAAAACTTACGTCCTCGTTGAGAAAGTTGAGATAGACATTCAATTACATTATTAGCTGTTGATGAATCAAGACCTTAAATAAAGATATGATTTATTTTAATATTTTTTTTTGTTTTTGCACTAAAATTCTATTATAGAAAATAAAAATAAATTTACCACTTGTTGGTTCATCCAAAAGAAGAACAGTAGGAGATAAAACTAATTCCATGCCAATATTAGTACGTTTTCGTTCTCCACCTGATACTCGTCGATTACTTTGACTACCTATATATGAATCAGCACATTTTTCTAATTCTAATTGTGAAATAACAAGATTAATAATATCCATTTTAATTTTAAATGAAATATTTCGTGATAATCGAAGATTAGCTGAAAATATTAAATTTTCTCTAACAGTTAATGTTTCACTGAGTATATCATCTTGAACAACATAACCTATTCGAGAATTAAAATCTTGTCTATATGTTTGTCCATCAAGAAGTATTTGTCCTGTTAAACCATGTTGATCTTTACGATTAGCTAAGATATCTAATAATGTAGATTTTCCACTTCCTGTTGGTCCAAGAATAGCATTCATACCAGGTTTAAATATTCCATTAAGATTATAAAGAATTTGTTTTTGTTTATTATTAAAACAAGTTTTAAGCAAATAATTGTTACATTTTTTTGAATAAATTGTATAATTTAATGAATTAAAACTTATTGTTGAACCGTATATATGATTATTTTCATCTGATTTTAACATTATCATAGATTGATTATTTTCAATATCCGTCATTTTTGCTTTTTTTCATTCACAAGTTAAATAAAAATCTAGAAATAAATAGTTCAAACTTCTACTGTAGTTTAAATCTTGCTATTATATCTGATTTTCTTTCAATGATACTTTATTTCTTCAGAAAAGAATAAGAAAAATTATTAAATATTAAAAATAAAGTTATTTCAAACGCTTTATTCTTGAGTAAAATTTCTTTCATACAATAAGTGTCAAAGATAAAAGTAATTTAAAACGTTGAGATTCATAACAAACCGATTAAGAATTGGAAAAAGGACACAACATAGTAATGAAATGTGTCAAATTTAGTAAAAAAAACTATTGATTATTTAGATTTTTAAATACTAGATGAGTGCTCTACTATATAGATAGAATCAGCAGATAACTAACACAATAGAAACATATATTCTTCTCAAAATAAACAATATGTTCGTTATTACATTTCAAAATTTAGATAGCAAATAAAACTTACGTGACACAATGTATATTCAAAATCGATAGTAATGAATCTTTTTAAGTTTCTTTTATAAAATATGTATCAATTAATAAAATGATATTAATATTTGTCAATATAAATTCTTTCATTATCTTAAGTTAAATATTTTTAGCATATAAAATACGGGTCGGATCTTTTTTTTTTATAATAAGCATCGTTTTTTTTTCTAAAATAAATCTAATGAAACATGCAGAAAGTAATAGAAAGAAAAATATCGACTCGTGCAATCAATTTCAATACTTATTAAGGTCGTTACAATTCAAAAAAAAAATGTTGTCATGCAACGGTAATAAAGAGTTTTTTATTCAAACGATCGAACAGAAAAAAAAATGGTATCCAATCAGATTGATTGATTTCTTCCTAAGTCAATATTGCTTGCATAATTCAACCTTTCAACACAGTCGATAAATTTGATTTTTATAAATTTTAAAAGTCACTCAATGGACTCAACATTATGTTAAATCAATGACAAATGACAATCAATACGTTTTTTTTTAACCATTGAACCACAGAATAACAAAAATATTTATAGAAGTGTAAATAATATGTAAAAATTATTCTTTGAAAAATGCACCAGAAATTTTTATCGATTTGTTACAAATGAAAACATAAGTTGATTTTTTGAAAAAAAATCGAAATTGAGTTTTTTGTCATAGGAAGATGCGGCAAAGTCTCCTCTTTCAGAATACTTATAATTTTCCGAAAAACGTTTTTTTAACAATCAAATAAAAGGAAATTCAAAAATCGGAGCCTGTTAAGTTCTAGCTCTAAGAGTGCTCTACAAGTTAAAAACCATTCCGACATAATTAGCTAGTAACCCCATTGTGGAATCCTTGCCTGAGTAACAGGTACTGAATGGACTAGAACTCGTGCATTTTTTTTTGGATTTAGTGAAGATATTTTAACCATAATCTAATCTAGCTAAGACTAACATTCTTTGAATTTGTCATTGAAATCGAAAGAGAAAATAACAGAGTTCGTTTGTGAGAATAAGGCAGTCCTTAATTCTTATCAAAAATGATTTCAATTGCATCAGTTCTAATTTTTACGCTTGTTCCATTGATATGTAAATAATCAAATATAATTTAAATCAATTTGAATATTATATTTAGATTATCTTTAATGGAGCAATCAAATTCTCACATTGCAGTAGTGATGATGTGTTTAAAATGCAAAGCCTTCAAATAAAACCACATCTAGTATTTAGATCCAAAAAAAGATGAACCATCCCTTACAACTCAATTTCATCTTGATCTTAACGTCAAAGATGAATTAACTTATCCAATTGAGGTTTTAAAATTTATCAAACAATTATTCATTATTTTCCTATCTTATTGTATTTTAGAATATCTTCAAAATAACTACAAAAGTTCTTGGTATTACGATGCCCATGTCCCGTAACAATGGTGTCGGATCTTGTACTTATCCAGATAGGTGCGCAAAATTCGGACATTGTGAATTTTTATCAGTATCAATTTTAATTAAAATATATTTATTTTGAAAATCAAGGTACTTATCAAGTAGAAATTCGGTTTAAAACACGTACAAATAAAAAAGCATGTGTAAAAATTGGAGAAATTGAAATGAAATAAGAAATTTTTATTTGTAATTTTCTATGAAAACACTTTTCAATAAAAGACATTGAAAATATTAGAAGAATATTTTTATTCTTGATTTTAATATGTTTCATTCAAGTCAAAAAAAAAATTTATTTTTCAATAAAAAAATATTGAACAAAAATCAATCGATATATTTCATGATGTTTCATACAATAATCTTATAGAAATTTTATTGAAAACTGCTTCTTATATGCCAATATTTGAATAGGAAAAATCTTGAATTTTAATAAAGTAAATGAAAGAACAAAGAATTACTCTTTCATTTAATTAAAGCAAAAGATAAATTTTGTACCAGGGAGAATTATAATTCAATCTTGGGATTTTCATATAAATCAGACAGAAGAGTAAAACATAAAATTTTGATGAGTGATATTTATAGTTTGATATGAACAGATAATAATCAGGAATATAATTTCCAACTATTTCAGTCATATTTAAAGTTTTTATCATTGAGTTACTAGTTTCAAGATATTTCGAAACTCAAAATGACAATAGACTGCACAGTGTACACAGAAGCAAGCATCAATTCTGAGTCTTCTTGAGACATTATGTGTTCTCATGCTGTAACATTAAAATAAAAGGTTATTTTGAACAGTTTTTTACGACACATTTATTAACAATTCAACGAAAGTTTATCTTTTGTTAGTACTAGACTTTAAGGATAAACTTGTCACCTAAATCTTTATTCATATTCGAACTTGACTTTTGCAATTCATAATTTACATCTTGTACACGCTCTACATTTTTATATATTTTCTAGACAATTAAGTTTTATTTAATATATACCTGTCTACCCTTTTCTTTTGGAGAAGACAATATTTTGAAAAAGAAACTCTATTAGACTTTAATAGTGAAATCTATTGATTTTTAACGTTTAGTTAGAGCTTCATCCATCTCACGGATCAAAATTTTCAGTTTGCTTGTTGTTGATTTACCTGCAAGTAGTATATAGATGTGAATATCCTATACCTATTAGATATATTTGAAGAACTGAAAGTATTCAAGTCACATAAGACATGTCATATGCTGCAGAAGGTCATTAGTGTTAGCGACGAGATATCATGAGGAAATAGGCTTGATATGTATCTCAAAAATAATACTTACTTTTCTCCGATAGATAATTATTGCTGATGATCTAGGAGATACCGTAAAACTATCTTTCATAAAAAAAACTTATTGAGATCGAAATTAATGGAACAATAAATATATTTCGACGTGATGATCTCCTACATTTTGGAAGATGAAGCTGTAGCTGAAGAAAAGAATGTGAATGAAACTTTTCTGATAATAATAATCGATTTCATAGTCAATATTAAGAGTAGAGAGGTCACATTGTATACATGCCAGTGTATATGCGACATTTTTAGGAATAAATACAATTAAGTGAATTTTTAGATATAATCCTAACATACAAACTTTCTACTAGATAAGAGTATCTCAACGTAGTCCAAACTTCTAATTAAAGAAGTTTTTACATTTAAATAATGACTCGTTCAACATCATTTACATGTTCTTGATCTATTTGATTCTGTAAAAGAAGTGTGTTGCAGAAAAAATATTCTTCAAGAAGAATCGTTAAATAATTTTTTCATTCTAGGCAGCATTATCGACGATTAGTAGGTAGTCTTTTATTCAACAAACAGAACTCTAAACAGTTATCTCTATGTAAGTTCATTTTCTTTTGATAATAACAATGGTTCACTTTTTCATTTATCTTTGTCTTATTCGTGTATTGATCCACGATTCACTGATAGAACAGTTGTCTATCGTCAATTAGCTACGCAAATGGATGAGCTTTTGAATGGTTTTTTGGTGGAATTGATGCAAGATTTTTGTGGAAAGGTCTGTACTAATGCTAATGAAAAGTTTATGAAGACATTTAAAGAAACTGTGCACGAATAACCAATAAAAACTAATTCAATAGGTGGGTTCCATTGATAAAAATGACTTATAATCTTTCATGAAACTATATCGAATATCTAGAGATATGAACTACTATCCACACACCAGTTGACGCCAATAAAGAGAAATTAGTCATATTTTTCCATGGTGAACGTAAAGCTAATTTTGACTATATATTTGATTTTGTACTTAGCGTGGATCGTTTGTAGCTGAAAAACGTATCAATCAATTGTTAACGTTCTTCCAAAGTATGTATAATCTCTTTGTTAATTTATTTTTTATGTAATCAATAATGCATTCATGATTTAGTACGATGAAGACAGTTTGGATCTCTATTGAATATTGTCTGACATCAGAACACAAATATCCTATTTGACTTGATGATGGATATGAAGTCACTCAACATATTATCAAAAATAAAGTTAAATATGATCTTTCAATTTCTCTATAATCCTTCCAGAGCTATTAAATATTACATTAGATGTAGAATTAAATGCCAAGATTGGCGTGGCAGATAATAGTGCGGACGCTCTAATTAGTGTTTCATTCTATCATATGCTGAAAATATTCGATTTTCAGGTCATGGTTTAATTTTTATCTCAAAAATTCGTGATAATATTATTGAATAGATTCTTGTCTGTAATACTTATGATTTCGCTCTGGATATATCATCTACTAAAGAGTTTACCGTCGGTCAGTATAATCTGCTGCCACAATTCATTGAATGGTTTGTAAATATTTATGGGATAATTCAAGAACCTAGATAATTCATTATGTTTTTACAGATCTTTTTTGACTGCATCTCATAATGAAGCCGATATGAAAAATTCTAGAGTATCCGTTTTACTCAACACATCATTTGACGGTGTACGATCAGCATTGTTTATTGTCACTGAACTTGATCTATCCACGATGACAGCTATGGTAACGGATACCTACTTTTCACAAAAAAACCAACAAGCGAATTGTACGAACTGCATTTGTATCTTTTAACGTGTGAGGAAGTGCTCGAGAAGACTGATGTCAAAACGAAACTAGTGCTACTGATGAAAGCTGTTATCTATTGTTCTTTTTTGACAGGCCAGGTAAGAAGGCAAACCTAAATTGTATCATTGTGACATTTTGATGAAGCTATAATTCTTTCCCAAAACACACGAACAAACTGCCGTTGTTATTTGAAAATTTATACCATCTCTATAAACTGCATATGAATCATACTTGATGAAACTAATTGAGGAAACATTTATATTTTTATAATAAATGACTTCACTAAGTAATGCAAGCTTCAAAATCTGAAAAAGTGGCGTTACAAATCATTATACTTTTTTTAAATGATACATGAGGCATTACAAAAACTTTTTCGTTCACTTCTCCTAAAAGGCTCAGTTTGATTTCAAGTGTTTCGTTATTATGCTGAGACATATTTAGGATTATGTGCAAAATTTCAGACTTCTAAGTCTTATACTTCTTTGTGAGCCGACGTTTCTTTTATTTGAGGTACACGTTACTTACTACCAGATGATCAGCATTCAATGAGGAACCTTTGCATTTCATATTTCAGCCCTAAATATATTCCATTTAAAAAACAAAATACGAGAAAATATGCAGCGTGAAAAGCTCTACAATTTAGAAATAAAAGATTGTTTAGTTACGTACTTTTCATTTCCAAAAAGAAGCAAAATTCTCTA
The DNA here is from genome assembly GCA_022393335.1 of Macrotrachela quadricornifera. Lineage (NCBI taxonomy): Eukaryota > Metazoa > Rotifera > Eurotatoria > Philodinida > Philodinidae > Macrotrachela > Macrotrachela quadricornifera. The sequence goes on along the minus strand of JAJEKB010021236.1, from coordinate 275,661 downwards.
AAGTACTTTTCGCAGCAGTGTCAAAACTTAGTTGTTTTGAATACTGTTTATTTTGAAAAAAACAGCACGCAATTAAAATAAGCTTTTCACACTGCACCTTCTGGTATATTTTATTTTTTTTAATGAAATGTTTATAAGAATCACGATATGAAATACAAAGGTCTCTCATTTATAATGAATCGTCTGTTATGTAGCGCATAGAATATGGCATGGCACTAATGTAAAAGAAATGATGGAGGAGAACAAAAGGTAAGACCTATAAGACTGAAATTTTGCTCATAATCCTAAATATATCTAAGCATGATAACAGAATATTTGAAATCAAACTGAACTTGTTAGAAAAAGCGGGTGAAAAAACTTTTGTAGTGCTCGTTGTAAAACTAAAACAGATATAAAGAAATGTTTAAACGCAAGTTAAACTGGATCTTACAAAAGTTAGTCACTATATGTGAGTATCTTAAAGAAAACTATAAGTCGAACATCTTTACTCATACAATGAATCTAATGGAAAATAGGGAATTTTAAGACTGCAGTATCTGATGTTCTCTCTTCACGTATTGACTATTGCCGGTAAAAATGATCCATTTATCTACATATCTTTTTCTTTAAATATGTAATTCTTTTCGATCAGTTTTTACTTTTCTGAATATTACAAGAATATCAGAGAGATAATTGAAAAATATGACACTATAGGATTGGTTAAAAAAAATTAGGTAATATCGAACAATTACGAAGATATGTATGTTTAATATTACCACTGTATTCTTTTTTGTCTAGTATCAAATGAATAAATAATGATTAAAGAGAAAATTGTTCGTAATTATGAGAATGTTATCAATCGTTTTAATGTTGATGAAAGAAGAATGACAAATAATAATACATTAATATTATTTTTATATGATATTGAGTGACAATCAACGTGAGCTAACATTGCTACTGTAGCTATTGCGTATTGTGAAACTGTTTGTCCATATTCAAAATCAATGAGATCAACTGTATCAAGTGTATCATGATATCCAGAACGTTCAAAATTTTCATGGTAATTTATATGTTCATTAAATAAAATACATTCAAAACCATATTCAACAAATCTAACTCCATCCGTATTATATAAATACGACTTTGGATCACTCCATTGTCGTATAATTGGTTGTAAGTTTTTTAAAACTAAATTATCTTTTATTTTTGGATAAACATAAGTAAGAGCTAATTCTGCCAAAAGCATTGATTTAGTAGAATCTCTCGGATTTATTTGAATAATAGGATCAGTTCGATTAACACGATGGCTGATCATATCCACAATAATGCCAATATAAATTGGTTGTTTTTTAATTAATAATTGTTGAAGAAAATAAACAATACCTAAACTAGCAGCTGGATATTCTTCACCTGTGAGATGAACTAACCATATATCTCTACATGCTGTTTTTTGAGTTTGTTTTAATATTACTACCGATTGTAGTAAAGCAACTAAACCACTGACATTATCATCTGCACCTTGTGTTGTTTGACGTTGCCCTGTATTATCATATGTATCTGCCTCAAAAGCAGTATCAATATGATCAATAAATAGTACAGGTTCATTACATTTTTGTGTTCCATCTGCTGGTATAAAAGCAATAAGATTCGCTTGAGTTATATTTCTCCATTGAAAATATTGTTTTTCCGTTCGAATATCCAATCTTCTGTATCTTTCAACAAGATAATCAATCATATCTAATAATTGATTATTCGGTTGTACAGATGATTTATGTGTCAAATATAATTGTGTCTTATTTTCATATTGAAGTGGTTGTTTACCACTAAATTGATACATATCCGATGTCCAATCGCTAGCAAATGTTATTGGCCAATGAAGATTTTTATACCAATCAGATGACATTAATTTTGCTTGATTAATTGCATTTAATGAAGGTAATGGAATGGTATACCAAAAAATATTTGATGGCCAAATTATTTCATTCTTATTTGTAATATTAACAAATAATGTATATGGTTTGCCATTATTACGAGCTGGTTGTGGTAGTACAACACAGATATTATGTCTCTGTTCTTGTTTAATCACATTCATTTGTTCGACTGGTAACCAACCTCGATAAATAGTTGTTGTTTGTTTTTCATTTAATGAGTTTGTATAAGTATCTGATGTCCATAAACAATCACCAAATACTGGTTTTTCATACAATGATGAAAATTCTAACATATCACTAAATATTTGAAAATTATCTTCTACATTTGATGTCATTAATAATTCTGGAAAATAGGGTTGAGGAAGTTCAGATGAATTTAATGGAGAATCAACTGAAGTTTCTAAAATAATTGTAGATGAATTAAACCATATCCAATGAGTATGATTAATAAATGCTCTAGCATATACCCATGTATAAAATCCAAATGCACCTAAAGTGGGCCATAATTCTATCATTGTTATATTAACATATTCATCTTGACTTATAATCGATTTAATTTGTTGAATTCCAATCGATTTCAACGATTGAGGAATATAAAATAGAACTGGCTCTGTTAAATTACAAAAACTGTCATTTGTACCAAATTCTAATTGGCTTGGTTTACAACCTGTATATAAAGGAATATGTTGATCATCACCTGATATTATTGGCAATAAATGATGCTTTTCAATTGTTACATATGAAGATAAAGGAACTATAGTAGGCGTACTATACTTCAAATATAATATGACAAATACAGTCACATAGTATAACATGATTTATTCTTGTTATTTCATACTATAATAATGTGTATATGTTACGGTTTTCTTCCTACTCTATCGTTAAGATAATCTAACAAGAAAAATAATTTATTTTTCGAATTTTTATTCAAATAAAAAATTGTAATTCAAGAAGTAATGAGTTTGCTGCCTTATATTTATTACTATTAGATATCAAAATATCTTAAGATAGACTATCTTTTCTATGTAAAAAGTTTATTTTCAGTCATATACTATTTAAATATTGAATCAACTTGATAAGATGATAATATATTCAAACATTTATTCAAGTCAAAGAAAGTCATTCAAAAGAATTATACTATACCAATCAATATTTCTAATCCTCAAAAAAATGTTGACGTTCTTAGATCTATTTTAAGAAATAGAATCGATAGAAGTTCTTCATTTTCTTTTTGTTTCATAATTTTGAAGATTTCGTCGTCTTTTCTTTCTTCGTGAAGCTCTTTTTTGACGACATTAACAAATATCTGACTGTTTAGTGTCAATATTATGTATTGCTACGTTTCAGTCATTTCTATTTATAAGCTACAGAACTTTGAGACTGAACAGCCGTCAGTGCTCTGAATCGATAAATGTTTTCAATGATATCGATGATATTTTAGCATGTTCTTTTAAGATGAATAACTGTGGATAAATTTCATTCGTGATCACTCATCTCTTCTTCGTTATACTTGTCGACTATAAATTAAATTTGTTCTCAATTAAATCATGTTCATAGTTTAGTTTTTAGCTATAGTTTATTCTAGACAAAATGATGTCTGTAACAACAAATGTGACGAGCTGATGGAGTAGCTTTAACATCAACGAACTCTCAATAATGATTTTTAATAAGCTGTTTCACATCTTCAGTGACATCCATCTCATCTACAACACAAGCTTATATAGGAGACAGAAAAAAGAGAGAAAAGTAAGTCAAACAAAAGAGAAAGAATGAGAAGAAAACAGTACATAAAGATATCAGCAAGAGAGTAATAGCATTACTGGCACGATGTCTTGTTAAACTGAATAAGAAATGAAAATGTTAAGACAAGGAAAACACTTGGCAAAGTAAAGTAGATTTATAAATGATATTTGGGAGTCGGTTTTGGTAAAGATTGTTTTCGTTATCCGATTAATGCTTTACTTTGAATAATAGATTTTGCCTGTCATCTACTTATTATTTATCATGTACGCATGATGGAAAAATAGTAAATATTTCGAAGCATTACAACAAAGTCAACTGAATCAGACAAATTTTAAAGTCATAATTTATGTTGCATTGCATATATACTTTAAATATCACAAGCCATATTTAATATAATAAGTATTTTGGAACTAAATTTTTTTCAAAGGGTACCATACAGTAAGCCACAAAATGGTTTCAGATATGTATTTTTTAATATATTTCTAATTCGCTCTGATATCGTAGACGAAATTTTACAATAGAAGGAAGTTGACTTTCAAGTACCTTTACGATATGATTATTTTAGAGTTTTTAGGCACCTTATAAGCGATATACAAACAGATCCATTGTAAAAGACGGGTTTTTTAAAGAGATGATTCTTCGAAAATTTTGAAGAGATAATTTCAAAAGAGAAATTATAATTTCTTAATATATGCATAGAAATCAGTTTAAACATTCCTTATTTTTACCCTTTTAGTAAGTCATAAATCATATTCAATTATTCGAATTTATTCTTTTCAAAAACCGGCAAAAAGAAACATTACAAAAATATATGAAGGCATCAAAAAACATGATTTAATATTCTTTTAAATATGAGGTTTATCGATCGATAATAAAATAAGTTCTGAATTACTGTTTTTATCATTATTAACAATTGGAAGATAACATGGAATATTTTTATTATTTGTATCCAAGCTAATAGCCGCCATAACAGTTCTATCATTTGAAGAAGTTTCATCAAGACAAATTGTTACATCCTTTTTATTAGTATTCATTATTGAATGAATACCTGATACATTTAGAATATTTGTTGTAATTGTTTTTCCATCAGTTTTTAACTAAATATATACATTTAATAAACAATTTTATTCATTTTAATCAAATAAACTTACATGAAAGACAAGATCATCATCTTGTTTTCTCGCTTGTTCAAGACGCATTATTTGTATAAATTGTTTTCGTCTTCGAATAAATCTTAAATTAATATTATTTGATATTGTTTTACAAAGATTTTCTAAAGCTAAACCATAATTTGCTACAAAATTTGTTATTAAAGAATTTGAATCATATAATATTGAATGTATAAATATATCTGTATTTGATAAAGGAATTTCAATACCAGAAAATATTTCTAATAAATTTTCCATTCGATTACATAAATTATTTTCTAATATTTTTAATAAATGACATTCAAGATAAATAAATAAATCAATTAAAGATGAATTTGTTGTTATATGTCGTTGATAAGAATAAATTGAACGAAAATGTGTTAAATAACTACGAATAATTGATTCAACAAGAAGCATATCATCTTCTTTTGTTGATGATATATTTTCTTTTGATAAAATTATATTTTCAAATAAATTATCAAATGTTAAAAATAGATTATTATTAGTTAATTGTAATGGTTCAGGTATTATTTTAACCAAAGCTAATGGATCAGTACTCTAAATATCAAATGAAATATAGAAAAAAAATATCAAATAAAACAAAATAATTTACTTGTTTAATATGATTAATTAATATTTGTTCATCTTCATTTTGAATATAATTTGTATAATCAATCATATTTAATTGATTTGTATTAATACAATGTTTTAAATCAATATAAAAATCATGTTCAATGAAACTATTAAATAGATTAGATAAGAAAATTTAAAAAAAAAAAATTTTTTTCTAAATAGAAATTACTTTGTCCAATTATTTGAAAAGACTTTTTTTGATATAAGATAAGTATGAATATCAACAATTTGTTTATTTAATTTTGAAAATTTTTTTTCTGATAAAAGTTTTTGTTCAAGTCGAAGATAAAGTGATGATTGAGTTGAATCACTTAAATAAACTTGTAAACATCTTTGAGTTAACCATTCTTAGAATAAAAAAATTATTCTTGTGTTTTTTTTTCCTCTATTTATAAAATATTTTTTTTTAATTTAATAACATACGAGGTATTTTATTTTGATATATAGGATTACAAAGAAGCCAAATTTTATTATCAATTGCTGATAAAAGAAAATCCTAAAATAAATTAGGTTTATTTTTAAATTTTGTTTAATTTTTTTAATAAGTTTTACTTGAATTTGAGAAAGATCATTATTGAAAAGATTTATATCTGTAATAATTAACCACGAATCTTTTTTCTTTTGTATAAAACGTTGTAAACGTTTTTTATCAATTGATGAAACAAGTCGAATAGAATATTTCATTTGCTTTGCTAATGTTTGAATTTCATCAATTGGATCAACAAAAGCAGTCGAATCTATTTAAATTATTTATTTTTAAATTATCAATTATATTAATATCAATGAAACTTACTTATCCAAACAAGAATTATATTATTTGTTGGTTTAAGAATTTCACTACTTGTTAATTTATAAACATCATCAATAGGTGATAAGGCTTTATCATGAAGTAGACCACCATAATGATAGATCAAGAAAGTTTGAATTAATTCAAGCATCTAAATAAATTTAACTATAGAATAATACTAAAAATAAATTCTTTTCTAACTCTATCAGATTGTAAAATAATTGAAAGAATAAATCGATCAATAATACTAATTGTTATTGTTTTTTCATATGGTGATTTATTTAAAAAATCAAGTTTATTTGTTGAAAATAAATATTCTTTCCATTCATATTGATAATCAATTAAATTTTGTGTTAAATCTGGATATTTTTTATTAATTTCATTTGATAAACATAATAACCATGAATGACTATTAATAAATTCTGGTCGTTTTTGATCATCAAGAAAATTTGGTATTATTTGTTGATTTATTGGATTTAATTTTTTAAATATATAGTTTAATAAATATATATTTTCAATATTATCTTGTTTAATTAATGCAAATATAATAAGAAAACATTGAAGATCATTTATTGACATACTTGATGATAAATAAGAATAAATTGATTCAAAACATCGAATATATGTTTCACGTGCTTGAACTTTATTAATCATATCTAAACTATCAATATTTGTATTTATATTTGTATTTGTTTCAATTCTTCGTGATAAATTATTTGTTACAATTTGTATAAACCATTTTATTGAAATTTTTAATTGAATATTTGAATCACGTAATAATATATAAAGTTCTATTAAATGTTTAGCTGTTTCTTTATATGCTTCACAACCAATTCTTGTACATAAAATTTCACGTTGTATACGATGTTCATTAAGGGAATTTTCAATTAATATACGTTCATGATTAAAATTATTTAATATTGTTAATAATTCTTCTGAATCAATTGTTAAATTTTCTTTTGTTTCAAGTATATCAATTAATTTCTCCTAAAAATACAAAAAATTTATTTGATATTTGTTTTCTAATAATAATTACTCGTCGTTGATATTGATCATTTAATGAAATTAAATGATTACGTTGATTTGAACGTATTAATTGAATAAAATTATTTTGACATTTTAATTCAACAAGACGAAGCCAAAGATCATTTTCAAGTTTATTTAAACTTAAACTCATATCAATTAAAGGATTTTTTAATAAAGTATTTTTCCATTCTAAAGTTAATTTTAAAAAAAATGAAGATAAAAAATGTTTTTTGAATAAATTTTAAATACATACGATTATAATCAATTTGACGAAAATTTAAAATAAGACGAAATGATGAATTAATAAATATTTCTTGATCACCAAAACGATATAAATTTGGAAATGTTGTTAAATAATGTTCTCGTCTTAATGACCAATGAAGAAATCGATATAAAAATGGATTTAATTTTAAAAAATCACATTCATTAATTATAACAATTACACCTAAATTTTATAAATTAGAAAATATATTTTTCATATTATCATGCAAAAGAATAATTATGAATACAACTAAATCTACTTTGGTGATTTGCCCACAGCATTTAAAGAGCCTTGTCGGATAAGGTAATCTGCTCAGAAATGAGAAAATAAATATACCATGTTGTAGAGTTTTTCAGGATGCATTAAATGATATACAGTAAGTTCAGTATTTATAATTAATTTACTGATAGACAACTACACATCCATCCACAAAACGGTTAGAGATGCTATGTATATGAGGTTGTGGCCTGGCAAAAACTCTTCAAAATTATATATGAGAAAAACTATTTTCAAAATATTTTCGATTGATATCATGCTTGGGTATGAGTGTAGATGGAGATGTGTGTAACCGTCTATCCGTAAGTTGACTCTAGTTTCTTTAAAAATTGAACCTACTGCATATCATTCGGTACGTCTTGAAAAGATTTACAACATGGTTTATTTATTTTCTCATTTCTGAACAGGTCACTTTATCCGACAAAGTCCTTTAAACGTTGTGGTCAGACCTTTTGGACCATCCTGAGTAAATCTATATCCAAATAGTTAACTCATATAGAACAATGAACTCATCCAAAGATTTTAGAAAATCCATCGTATTAAACATTCATTAGTGTTTACGAACCAGGCTAGATTTGCACAAATTCAGTTTAGGAAATTTTCCTTCTGAGATAGTCACCAAATAATTTCCTTAAACTATTTTGAGTGTTTGCGTCCTTTTCTTTTACAGAAAAAGTTTATCAAATTCCGAATAGAGGAAAAATAAGGAACAATCTTATGTTACATATGATTTACATTTTAAAATTAATTCAATTTAAATTTGATTCTTCTTACCAAAAAACATAGCAGTTAATAACGTTTTATCAAAATCTTCTGTTTGTTGTCCAGATAAATATATAATATTATTTTCCGGTCTTTGATATTGTTCAAGTGAAAATTCTGGTATTGAAACTAAATATTTATTTTGTTCTAAATCAGATAAAGTTACTAATCCAGCTGATTTTGTTAGAAGCATTCTTAAAAAACAAAAAAGAAAAGAAAAGAAATTTAATGAAAATTTAAAATAAAAAAAAAAGAAACAAACGATGTAGCTGGTCGAGATATAGCTGTTGATGATTCCCAAAGTGATGATTTTTCTGTTACTTCTGTAACATATGTTTTACTTGAACTAATACGTGAATAAAGTTGTGTTCGATCTTGATAACTTCCAATTCGAGTATCAGCTGATGATGTATTACCTTGATTTTGTTTATATTCATAATATAATTCAATTTCTTAAATAAAAAAAAGAATAAATAAAAATAAATTTCTTTGTTTTTTTTTTATTACCATGATTTGCTTTTTCTACATTAACATGTTTTAAATTACTTAATAAATCATTCCATGTTGATATATCATCTTCAGGATTTTTAATAAATAAAACAAATGTATTATCAAGTTGATTCGATAAAGTAATTGCATTTAATATTAAATTTTGATCAGCTAATGATGATGTTTCTTGTTTTAATAAATAATCATTTAATTCTAAATAAAAGAAAAAAACAAAGTCTTCTATTTTTAATAGAATATTAATTAAAAACCTTTTTGATTTGTAATAAAATCAAGTGGATTAAAATTTGTTCGAATAGGTAAAATATTTTCTAAAATATTTTTTTGCCATAATAATAATAATTGTTGACGTTGATCAATATTAAATTGTGATAAATAACAAAAATAAAGTGAAGTTAAAAGTGCATCACTAATTGATGTTTTTTTATTTAATTTTCCTTGATTAACTTGGTCTTGCCAATAATGTATATCATCATCAATTAATTTAAGCATTGAACGTGTTTTATCAATTGTTGATTGAAAACTATTTTGTCGTTTTATTTTCGATTGTAATTCACAAGATTGTGAACGACGTTCATTTATTAATTGAGATAATTCATCTTTTAATTTTTCAGCTCGAAGACGTTTTTCACCTAAGATATGTTGACGCTAAAAAAAATTTAATTTTTTTCAATTTGTATTATATTTAAAAAAGGAAATTATACTAAAATAAAATATATCGAATTCTATCTATTGAAGTTGATAGATTTAAATAATGGTTGATGTCATTTTAGAGAAGTATTTCTGCTGAAATAAGTACATAACCTCATTTGACCTTTAATCTGATACAAACAGACACTGAACATTATATATATATATAGAGAGAGATTTGCATAAGGATTTATTTTTGTTCTTTAAAATCGATCTATTCGAAATTATCAATACCTTATTATAAAGTTCTTGATAAGCTTTAACTTGTTCAAGTTTTGTTTTTTGTGATCGTGCTATTTTAGCATATTCATAAACTGCAAGAATCCATGAACAAAGACTTGATGCTGCTTTAGAAGATGTTGCAACAAATGTTGGACGAAATGTATCAAATTTAACTATTTTTGTTAACATATTAAATACCTCATCAGATATATTATCTTTATCATAAAAAACGAGATCATCAAAAAAATTTTCTTTCACCATTAAAATTTTAGCTTCAGACCATCTAAATATAAATAAAAATTAGAAGAAAAAAAAAAAAAAAACTTAAGAAATAAATTAATACTCAGGTTTTCGATTAAACATTATACAAATTGTATTCATAACAGCAAGTACAGGTTGTGGTGGTTGTCGAAATGTTCGAATTTCATCATAATCAGCTTTATTTAACATTCTTAATGCATTTAATGCATTTTCATATTGTGGATTAGCTTTTTCAACATCAGCTTGAACATCTTGACGAAGTCGATCTAATGCAATACTCATTTCATTTATTAATTTTTCTTCTTCACGACAATCATCTACAGCCTATTATAAAAATAATTTATATTATTATTTCTTGTTTTTTTTTTAGAATTATTTAAAAAAAAAAATTTACAGTAGAAAAATTTTTCTTTTTTATTTTAAATTCATCATCTAATTTTGATAATTTTTCTTGTAAAATATCAATTTCATTTTGAAGTTGATGACATAATTGATTATTCATTTCAATAATACGTTCAGATTTATTACTACGATTTAGCATTGATTCACAACGTGATAAACGAATCTTAAATATTTATATATATATATATTTTTGAATTAGATTATTAAGAAAAGAAAATATTAATAAAATTTTTCTCATACTTCTTCTTCTTGTTGAATATTTTGATAAAATTTAAAGAAAAATTCAATTGATTTTCGAACATTTTTTAAAGTAAATAATCGAAAATGATCCATAGATAAATAAATTTCTGCTAAAGCTTGTGAAACCAAATCAAATATTGATGTAGATTCAATTGGATGTGAAACATCCTAAAAATAAATTGTTTTATATTAAAATCTTGACTTATTTCTATCCCGTTTTATCAATAGACTAAAAATAATCAAATTCGAATTTGAACATTTGAATTCAATACATGTCTAATATATATACAATAGTAGAATAAATCTTACAATTTTATTTGTCATCCAATATTTTGCAATCGATACTATTTCATCTTTTGTCCAATTTCCATATTCATCAACATAACATGAAGATAATAAACCCGTATGTCGAGGATCTATAAATAAAATTTAAAATGAATAAAATAAAAATAAAAAATAATATTACATTGATTATTTTCAAGTATAACTAAATGACATCGTTTTCTAATTCTTGCATAAAATGTTTTTAAAACTGAATTTGTTTTTGTTACACGACGTGTTGCTGGTAAACCAGGTGAAAGTGCCGCAGCAATACGAATAAGTTCATCATTTGAATAAAGTTCAGGATACGTTCCTTCACGTGTAAATATATATAATTGATTTATCATTTTATCCGAAAGAAAATTTTCTCGTACAAGTACAACAACATTTTTTTGTTTTAAACCAGCTAAAAGACAACATGAACGAAGACATTGTTTAACTGATTCATTTTCATCTATTATTGGTACATAACTATGTGCATCAAAAAATTGTTGTCGAGCTATATAAGCTGATAATTGTACTAAATATTGTCGACCTAATCCAATATGATTTGTTCGAAGTAATGCATGACCATTATTTGGTAAACAAAAAATTCGTACTAAATTTGTTATATGACGACATGTACGAGGAATAAATGATAAATCCATATTTGCTAATTTACCCATTCGTAATTGACATGAACGAAGTGCTGTACTTATTTGAATATCATTTGATTCTTGATATTGATTTGTATAAGAATTTCTTTCACCAATATAATCACCATGCATTGGAAGAATTTGTTTAGAAAAATATGTTAATTGACTAAATCTTTCAATAATTTCATCTGAATTTGTTATTTTTGATGGATCTTTTATTTTTGGTAAACCAATTAATTTTCCAAATGGTACAATAGGTCCATCTAATGAAGCCATTGCTGCTCGATCACTAACAAGACCTAATTTAAATTTAACTTGTTTTTTTCCAACTATTGATGGATTTATAACAGGTGGAATAGTTGAATCATTTTGGGAATTATTATTATTATTTATTTCACCATCATTTGTTGATACAACATGAAATTCTAATTCCGTACAAAAATTAGCTATAATTGTTTTATAAAGAAAATCTTGAAATAAAATACGATCTAAATAAAATAAAGTTTTTAAAATAATAAGAAAGAAGATATGTATATACCTTTTTTATTTGTTAATCGATCAAGAATAGTTCGTGATAATTCATGACATAATAATCGAACAATAATAGCAACTTGTTCATCTTGTTGTTTTTTTTTATTAAATCTTGCTGTTATTTTTGTTAATTCTCTATGAGTACCAAGACCAGCACGTTTAACTTTTCCATCTAATAGTAACATACCATTAACAACAGATTCAACATGATGTAAATTCCATTTTATTTTATTTAAATATTGTCTTAAAAAATCAAATATTTCTTCTAATGTTAATAAACATGCATGAGCTAATTCAATAGGATGACTTATTGCATCAACAGAAAATTCTTCTAACCAATCTTTTATTTGTAATGAATAAATTGAACCAATTAATGTTGATATTGATTGATAAATTATAATTGGTACAAAATGTCGTGTAAAACGTGATGGATAAGAATAAAATGATTCACCTGTTATAACAATATTTAAATCTTGTTGTTTTGTTGAAGAATATTCATCAATCCATGAACGAATTAATTCTATATCTTCTTGTTTAATATCTTCAATCCAAATAATAAATTTTTTTGAACCATGTATTAATTTACCATGAGTTAATAATGGTAAATTATATTTAAATATTTCATCACGTAATATAGATGATTGTTCACCTGTTGATATAAGTCGTAAATGATAAACATTTGTTAATAAACGTTTCATTAATGTTGTTTTACCAAAACCTTGTTCATAACTATATATACCTAATGGATAATTACTTGAAATAAGCATTGACATTAAATGCATTGCACCTTCAAATTCAGGTATACAATCATAACTTATTTCATGTATTTTTAACCATGATCGTACAAGAACAAATCGTGCTGATGTTGATGATGTATCCATATGAGGATATAAATCTGTTAATTTACAATCCATTGGAGGAAAATCATAAGATTTTAAAAGTTGTCGAACAAATAAATTAACTTGTTCTTCATATCTAAAATATAAAAATAATTTAAGAAAAAAAATTTTTTTTTTTTTTTTTTTCATCATACTTTGGATGTATTGGATGAACATAAGCCCATATAAAACAATAAGCAAACATATAATTAAATGCATAATGATGATGTTGTACATCAATTAAATGTTGTTCAATAAAAGCTGAAAGAATTTTAATAAATGAATCTGTTAAATTATTTATATGAGAATCACAAATATGTTCTTTTTCAATATATTTTATATAAGGTTCAATTATATCATTTACAAAATCTTTTATTGATGATAATCTATATAGAATTAAAATATTTTTATTTTTAAATAATAAAAAAAATATAACTTACGTTGAATCTAATAAATGAAGTTTTAATTCAAGATTTCTTACAGATGATTGAATTAATTTCATACGAGATTGAAATTTTTCAAGATTTAATATATAAGTTTTACTAAATATTGAACAATTTTCATAAAAATCATTTGATAAAGTATCACATTCAACGAATAATTTAATTGTACCTTTTAGTTTTTTTGAAAAATGAAAAAATAATAAAAATTTCTTAATAAATTTTTCTTTTTACCATCTTGATAAGAAAATGAAGTAAGAAGTTCATTATAAATATATTGAATTTTATCTGGTGTTAACCAATTTGAATGAGAATCAATATCAAGAACAATCCAATATTGATCGGATGACTATCAATAATAAAAAATTATTTTTATATTCAAATAAAATAATAATAATATATTTTACCATATCAGTAGAAACTGTTGTTGAATGATATCGTTTTCGTTGTTCAATATAACTATTTTTTGTTCGATAAAACTTTAAAAAAAAAACAAAAAAATTTGTTCTTTATTATTATTTATTATAATGTTTACTTGTTCTTCATCAAATGATTTTGGAAATACTTTATTAATTATAACTAATTTTTGTTCTTCATCTTCAGTAGAATCAACCTTGAAAAAAAAAAAAAAAACAATAAATAAAAAAAACAAACAATTATTATTATCATTATTTCTTTTTTTGTTTAGAAAGAAGAAGATAAAGTAATCACATCAAATGAACACAGTTTTAAGAATATTATTCTTACATATTTTTTGTATGATAAGAAAAAAAGAGTCGAACTTAATACATTGACTCTTAATAAATCCTAAGTATTTTATTTTAATTTATCAAATTATATTAAATAGAAAGATTTTTAATTTTTTTTATATTAACTTACATTAACTGAACTCATTTGTTTATTAATTGTTCTTTCAACAAGACGAATTAAACTTGATTTTGCTGTACCACTTTGTCCAGTAATAAATATTAAATCATTTCGTTTAAGTGCATACATTAAACGAGAAGCCTAAATATAGAAAAAATAAAAATAAAAATAAAAATAAAAAAAAAAATTTTTAAATTTACATTATTAAATATTTCATCATTATCAAAAGTAATTTTATCATCATATGCTTCTTGTTTTATACTATCAACATAACAAAGTTCATCATCTTTTTCATCTATTTCATCTTGATTATTAAGAAAAAATTTATCAATTATTTGTGGAATATTTAAATCATATAATTGATATCGTTTAAGTATAATAATAATTGCTTGTTTTATATTCATATTTATTGATTGTTCAATTATTGATCGAAGAAGAATTAATGGTGAACAAAATGTTTTTATTTCATTAAACTAAATTTGGTGTTTTTTTTTTGTTTAATATTTAATATAATATTAAAATTTTAAATAAACTTACACTTAATTGTATATATTCAATACAATCAACAAGATTTTGTGCTGTTTCTCGACAATCTTCATGTTCTTTTATTGTAAATAAACGATTTTTATATAATAATGATTCAGCTATGATTTTTAAATCAGGACATGACATTGAAATTGTTCGACATTCAAACTAATTAATTTTAATAAGAAAAAAAAAAAATCAAATGAAAATAATTTACTTTAATAGTTGATGGTAATGGACGATAATGATCATCTAATGTAGCAAATAAACCATATGTTAATGGATATTTAATTATTTCTTGATTATTAGTTAATATTGAATTATATTTATTTTCTAGATTTTTTGATATTGGATATTCTTGTGAATGAATTTTATCCTAGAATGAAATTTTTAATAAAGAATCAAAAGAAAATGTAATTATACAATAAAATTAAATATAGAATTTTACAACTTTTCGTTAGCTGAATATTACCTTTGTTTAACTAGTTTATTCCATTAAGTAGTTATAATACTGAAAATAGTCATGTATGAGTTGTGAATAGATAAGAGATTGGTAACAAAGGTACAATTAGTCATGGAAAAACAAAATTCTCGATATGGTTAGGTATATGTGGACTAGAATCTGTTAGTTAACTCAAACAGAACTTTTTATAATTGTTTTAATCAAGAAAATAATCGATTAGAAATATCAAAAATATACATAGTATAATCTTTTCTATACTTGTTGTATGTGTAATGAAGATGAAGGTATATCTGATTGAGATTTAAATCGTTTAAGTGATTGATAAGAATTATTTAATAACATTTGACGATCTTCTAATTGAATACGAATATAACGCATTGCACTTGCTAATGATGATAAACAGTCTAAAAATTTTAATAAATATTATTTTTTTTAGAAAATGATAATATTAGAAAAAAGAGATAAAACTTAATACCTATTGGAAGTCGATGAATATCTTTAAATAAACACCAACTATTTGATAAAATTAAACCTTGATGATAATTTTCTATTTGATTAATATCAGTTGATGAATCACATAATAAACTAACACAATTTGTTCCACATAACTATAAACAAGAAAGAAAAAAATCAATTTAATATTATTTCGAATTTTATTAAAAATAAAACAAACATCTGCTAATATTTTAATAATTGTTGATCGACCATATTGTGATGGTGCATGAATAACACCAATTCGAAATGATGATATAGCTTGTGTTAATTGAAATATTGTTCGTTCCATCATAGGTGATATAATAAATGTTGATGATGGTTCTTAAAAAAAAATAAATATGAATTTAAAAGAAAAAAATTTCTTTTTTTGTAATACCAATAAATTCAAAATTATAATGAATTCGATTAGAAAATTGAACAAAATGAATTTTATTTTCTGTTCGAGAATTTTGATTTATTTCATATTTAATTAAAGATAACCATTCATAACTATTTAATGTTAAATCATTTTCAATTGAAATTAATCCTGATAAAGAAAACAAAAAAAAAATAATTTTTATTTCTTTTTTTATTTATTTTACTTGATAAAATATCACGAAAATATAATCGTTGAATAATTAAAAAATTTTGTTGTTTTGTTTGATTTGTAATTAATGCATTTATTTGATCTTCGATTTTAAATCTAAATAATTAATATAATTATTTTTTTATTTATTTTATAAATAAATAAACAAACTTCATATTTCGAATAAATAATTTTGCTTTTTTTTTCAATTTGTTTTTCAAGTATTAAACTAAATAAAATATGTTCAACAAGTAAAAGAATTTGTAATGGATATTGATTTTCTTTTGAATTAATTAATATTTTTTTTAATAATATTTCATCTAATTGTTCATTTATTTTTTTATCTAATAATTCAAATATTGATTTTGCTAATGAATATTTAATTAATTTTTCTAATGAATTAAACCATTTTGTTAAACTTTGACTACTAATTATATGAGTACTTAATCCAACAGTATCAATTTTTGGTAAAGATAATTTTAATTTAGATATTAAAGATAATTCTTCATGATATCTATTTGATATTGATATACCTTCTAATTTATATGCTAAAAGAATATAAAAAACAAACAAAATCTTTATTTAATATTTATTTTGGCCTATAGTTTACAGTTTAACATCAATTACTATTCTCATTCTTTCTTAATTCTATTTTAATAGAATGATTTTAAAAATGATAAATCTTAGAAAAAGAATTACATTACAAATTTTATCGGTTTTTTTGTAGCGGATTAGATTAATTAATTCTCTCTACTGAAAGGAGGGTCATACGTCGAGTGAGCAATTTACGTTCGTTCTTAGACTGTATATTTATTATAGTTTTCTATAAAGTTTGACCAAAGATAATCGAGGTCGAGGAACTCGAATCTGAAGTCAGTTTTTTTCAAGTCTTTTTTCATATTTCGTCTAGGAGAAAATCAACTATGTTGTTAGAATTTGACGAATGATTATGATCGGTAAGGAATATTAGTCTTGAATTAGCTTTTTCGAAACTATTGTGATTGTACGTGGGTCTTTTACCCTTCAATGCTGAATAGAAACGCTTTCATAATTTTTTTAAACGACTACCAAGTGTAATCGAGTGGACATCGTATTACATATAACAGAATGTCATTGGTTTTGGACGTCGAATGAAAGTCAAGTCATTTATTGGCTTCGAAACTAAATAGAAAATGGAAGATATAGTGGAGGTGTCAATAGAAACAGCTAGACGTTTATTTGGAGAGTTGAGATTAGAAAGAGTCTCAGATAGCTTGAATGATTTTTCGAAGGAACTTAATTAATGCCTTAAGAATGAGTCTGGCTGATTATCAATTCCTGAAAATGAACGGAAGAATAAAATTTGTGCTGCAGACCACACTGTTACGTAACTTTTCAATATCTTCGATTACAAGCCGGCCTACTATAAAAGAATTAGTTTTTCGGTTTGAAAAAAGGAAAATTAATCATATATATCAACAACTAGCCGTGAGTGGTCAACCGGAGTTAGACCGACCAACGACTAGATGTTAGTTTGGGTGGATTATAATAAGCAAAATGAGTATCAGTAAAAAACTGCTGGACAAGTGATTGGTTTTATGAATTAAAGCAATTTTTTTTCTTATTTGAAGGGATATAAGCGATCTGATCACATCCTTCTAGTAGAGGGTCAGCGGTGATTGCGCTGCGTTACTTGTGATTTAGCTGGAATACTAAGTTTGAAATACGTTATAATTTATTTTCTCTATTAACTGAAAACATATTCTTATTTCATCTCGTTTCTTTATTAAAATCGACTTAGTTACGTTAAGAGTTTCATAGTATTAAATTAATAATTTACCATAAACATCAGTAGCAGCTGAATTAATTGCTTGATTTGTTGTTATTCCAACAGTTTGTTCTGGTAAAGAAAATTGAATATTATTAATACCTTTAAATAATTGTTTAACATATGGAAGATAAAATCTTGGATCAAGACCCGATGATATTAAATTAACAAGATCATCATTTGATAGAAAATAAAATCGACCAAATTTTGATCGATATTGGTCATTTAAATAAAATTCAAGTTCTCCAACTAATTCATCCTAAAAATAAAATTATGATAATTTGTTTGTAATTAAAAATAAAACAAACTAACAAATGTATTGAGCCAATTTTTAAAATGTATACGATTCATTTCAACTTTAGCTAAACCAGCTACAGATGGATTTTGAAATGCTAATTTTTGAAAATTCTATTTAATAAAAAAAAAAAAAATTATTAAATTTCAGTTATTATAAAATAATTTACTCGAAAATTTTCATCAATATCTGTAAATTTAATATAAATTTGTTTTAAATATATTTGATCATCATTTGTTACATTTAGATTAGCTAGAGCACTTCTTAAAAAAATCCATTTATTTTGTGTTTCATACCATAATTGTGTCATTTCTTTAACATTATCAAATAATGTATAATATTGTTGAAATTGTTCACGACGTGTATCAATATTACCATGAAATGGTTCATTTGTATGTAATAATAATAAACGATCCTATAAATAAATTTTAAACTTTAAATAAAAAATTTAATTTAGTTTTTTTTATTAAACCTCAATTAAACGAAGAATTTCTTGAGAATTAATCATAATATAAGCTTCTTCAATAGTTTCAGATGATGTTTCTGTAGCTAAAATTGTTTCCGATGGAGTTTTATGAGTTGTTGATGTACGAGAACGTAATTCACGATATCGACTTAAACGTTGTCGATAAGAAGATGTTATACGATTTCGAACTAAATAAATATTTTTATCAAATAAAATAATCAATAAAAAAGTAATATTTCGCAGCGATATGTAGTACTGATCAACAATATCCTCTTCTTCCTTTGAAGAAAACTTGCATGTAGGTCAGTAGCATAACTAGTATTCCAATTGTATGAAATTTAAGTTTTGTGAATCAGAATTCTCTTCATTTTATAGCTTTGTACTATGCCTAACTATGATACCATGACAATATTAAAAAACTATACAGACATCTAATAAAAGTAAATCATTTCTTATATTTTATACAATTGAAGTGTTCCTGATACTGTTGACCTGAGTTCATCAAGAACTATATATATAAATGCGAGTTTTCAAATGCACATTTCATAAAATGTTTTGAATATTCACATGAAATGTGAAATTCTCGATAAAGAATATTTAAACAAAAAGAACGAATTCTTTACCTGAAGTAGTAGTTTTAAGAGCAGGTCTATATTTCGCCATTCGATAATGAAGTTCACTAAGCCATGTTTGCATATGTATTAATTTATCTTTAAGTTTTTGTTCTCTTGTTGCTTGTTTATGTATTTGCATAAAAACATCTTGATTTTCAATTTGAAGTATATTAAAATCAATTAAATCTTGTATACGATAATTATATTGTGGATCATAATCATGACCATTTGCACGAAAAAGAAGTTTCCATTGTTCAACCTACATATATAAATAATGTAATTTATATATAAACAAGAGATAATAAATAATCATACAGTCATAGCATCACTTAATAATTTTTTAAGTAATTCAATATTTTGTTCAAAATCTCCAAGTATTGTTATCCAATGAAGAACAATTGGATCATCTTCAGATATTTTTTCTTTAAAATCTTCAGCAATTTTTAACCAACATTCGATTTTTTCTTGTGCTCGACGAATATTAAACTAAAAAAGAATATACATATATATTAAAATAATAAAAAACTAAAACTAATACTTTATTAATAAATGTATTTTTCCATTCTTTAATTGAACTTGATGTTATTTCAACATATTTCCATAAATCTTTTCTAAGATCAATTTCCATTGACCATTGACTAACATTATTAAGATCAATACCATTAGATTGTTCATCATTTGTAGGATTTAAACTATTTGCATCTAATAATATTCGCCATTCAGCATATTGTCTTAATTGTTTTTCAAGTGCCAAAAAATCCAAACAATTCTATAGAAAAAATATTCAAAAGTAAAACGTTTTCATTTTTTACATCAAATTCAACAGTATTGAAGCATACAAGGGTAGAAGTAATTCTTTTCATTATAGATCCTAAGAGATATATATTATTAGTTATCTATTTACTTTTTTTAATTGTTTAACCATTTCCATTGGATCTTGTGCAGGATCAAGAAATATTCCACTTATTGATTGATTATATAATAATTCAGCTTCATTTAAATATTTCTAAAATAATATATTAATTATAAATAAAGAGATTTTTTTTTTTTTTTATTCTAATAATATTTTACTTCAAAAGTATCACGTAAACGTTCTCGAATAATTAATGTTTGTTGTGCAACAAAATCAGCTGCATCTGATAATTTCTTTTGAAATAATTTCCATGTATCAACCATTAATTTATCAATTAATTCATTTTCATTTTCTTGACGTAAATGACCAAAATGCATAAAAATAATCTTGATTTTTTTTTAAAATAGAAATAACAAAATAAAAAAATAAAAATTTTACTTCAAAAAGACTTGTAAAATATTCAATAGTTTGTTGATTTGATGATAATTCAGTTTTATGTGGAGCTAAATAACTAGCATATTTTGCAAATTCTTCAATAGCTAATGGTCGTTCATCAAATATCTTTAAATAAAAAAATAATGAAAATTTCTTATTAAAAATTTTTTTTCAACAAACTTGAAGTGCAGTTTGAAATTTATTAATAAGTATTTGAGCATTTGAACAAGCATAACGATAAAGATATTTTCCAAAATCTAAATAAATTCTTTCAACTTTACTACATAGTTCTTGACTTATAACAGAACAATCCATTTGAATAATATAAGGAGAATTTGTTGTTGAATATGTTAATTCAAATGTACGTGTTTTATCAATCCAACCACGAAGAAGATTTAATTGTTCCTTTATATTAATAAATTAAAATAAATTAGATGTTTTTTATATATAAAACAAACTTCAATAAGAAAGACTTGTTTTCCTTCAGACATTTGTTTCATTTGATTTGGAGTCCATTGTAAACAAAAACGATTTATTTCACATAACCATTCATTTGATTCACAATAATTATCCAATTCATCAAATGATGAACGAAATTGAGAAAGAATATTTTTTATTTCTTCTTTATATTTTATACTAAGATCAAAACAATATATAGATTATATAAAATTATATATATATATATATATTATTTAAATATACTCTTTTGTAAAAATAAATTCAAATGGTAATACTGCATTTCGATTTGTACTACCAAAAAATCCATGACCTTTGATTGATAAATTATTCGATTCATTCGTAGATGCTATATTTAATACAAATATTTTTATGACGAAATTATTAAAGAAAAAAAAATCTTATTACTAGTGCTAATATCTAAGTTTTAGATTATATTGTAAATGTATTGTATCAGGTGAGGTAGAATAAATGCCTATACGCTTTGCATCCCATATTTTCATCACTTATCTTACAATTGCACTTTTTTGTTTTGAAAATAAATAAAATTTAAAGAGATCACATTTCGACTGTGCAAAAGTAAGGAAAGCGGACTTATGTAAATTGTAGAGCCATATCTTCTGCTAGATTTTTTTTTTTTTTTGATATAATGAAATATGGGATGCAAAGTATAGGCATTTGACAGAAATATTTTCGTGTAAAAAGTAATAGTGTAATATAAGGAGCAAACTTATGAGGAAAGATTCTTGGATGTCCGATCGCTTTCAAATTAGAAGCCAGTGCATCTTGTAGGTTTTAATGAATTGTTTTTACTATAGACATAGCTCGCTAAAGTACTCGAACATAAGAGAATTTAGTTCAGTATATGACATGTGTTTATATTCAAAAGTGACTATAATCTATTAACGGATTAGTTATTATCATCTGTAGGATACATTAGTTTTTCACTGATAGATCTTTATTGAAATGAAAGAAAACAAACCTTTTGATTGTTGTTTTTTACATTTACATGATGTTGATGATATTTCTTGTAAACCTGGATAAAGATCTTGTCCACATTTTTCACATTGACTTGTTAATCTTAAGAAGAAAAAAAAATAACTATTAAAATAAAATCAATATATTAAAAATTTTTACCCTTCATATCTAATCATATCACCAAATTTATCAACATCTCTTAAACATGTATCTAATTCTAAAATATTTTTCCATTGTTCATAAAGCATTTGTTGTGGTTGTTGTAAAATTGATTGAAATATTTCTAAATAATCATCCCATGATGGAAGATATCGAAGCATACGATTAGCTTAAAATAATATATATTTGTTTGTTTTTTTTTAATTTTAATTTTTTAAATAAAATCTTACAATCAAAATCACTTAAATGAAGTTTTGTTAAAAATGTTACATGTGAAAGTATAAATTGTGATAATGTATCACGTTGAATATCACATAAACATGATGCTAACATAGCCGAACATAAATTTAAAAATGGACAAATATTTCTTTAAAAGAAAATAAAAAATAATTAAACAAAAAAAAAGAAAAATTTTCTTTTACCGAATATCATTTTGCATTTGTTCAAGTTCTTTACGTAAATTTTCTTTTCTTATACGTTGTTCATATATTGAACCAGATGTTTGATTACTTTTAATTAAAGAAAGTGAGAAATATTCTTTATTTTTTTTTACTTACAAAGTAAGATTATCTTCTTCAAGACATTTTAAAATCACATGTAATTTTTTTCCACATGTTTCACGTGTCATATCAAGAATTGTTTTAATATGATTATAAAATTTTTTTGTATATTCTATTGTATCTTTTGTATGTCGTTTAACCATTGTTTCAAAATCATTTAATGATAATGACATTCCTCTAGAAAGACAATAAAATGATTAAATTTACAAAAAAATTTTTTTTTGAAATTTACGGATATAATTTTGGAAGTAATGGTAATTGTTGATATTCAACAATAACTCGTCGAATTTCAAATAATGCCATTTGAAATATACGATTATTCATTAATAGAAGATGTTTTGTACTAATTTCATATCGACGTCGAGCAAATCGAAAGAATCGAGCATTGGATAACCATCTAATAATTATATTTATTGTTGTTTACAAGATGGATAGAAAGAAAATTTTTTTAGACTCAAAAATCGAAAAACTATAATTTGTTTTTTTTTTTTTGTATTAAGAATATATGTAAAAAAACAACTTACAGATTGAATTCTTTTCTAATAAGATAATCTCGAAAAAATGGTATTTGTCTACATGCATGCCATAATTTTGCATGTCTATACCATTCGGCTAATTCAAAAAATTCTACATCTAGTCCATTTTGTCGAATATTTAATATACCAAAAACTGAAAATACATAATGATTTTCTGGATCAGCCTTTTAAATAAACAAAAAAAGAGAAGATTATTTTTATATAATAGAATAAATTTAAATAAGAAAAAAAAAATTGATTTATACTTTATATTCAGGAACTGTAATTAGATCATATGGATTAAAATGACGATTAGTTGAAACGACATTAAGAAAATATCGTTGTAATTTTCCTAAATGACGTCGTTGAACAACATCAATCAATGCTTCAAAACCATTCATTCGCCGTGGTGTTATTGATTGAGTGTATAAATCATCTTCCTTAAAATAAAATTTCCTTCAGATACTTAAAACTATTATCGTTTTCAGTTTAAAAGAAGTCAACATTTTAAAATTCAAAAAAAAGAAAGTTTTCATTCATAACACATAATTTACTATTGTCATGATATTTAACCAATACTGCCTATCTCTTTTAATCTGAAATAGATAAAAGTTCATTCTTAATCTTTTTTTACATGTTTTTGTTTCCATTGTTTTAATGCTGAATAATGATCACTTGGATGTCGTTTTTCATATTCACGAATAATATCTTCAATCATTTTTGAAAAAAATTGTTCACTTTCAATATTCGTATTTGTTGCTGATTCAGTTAAAACATTTGGTAATTGAACTCCTGTTGCTAATATCATATTTACTGGACGATTAGCATGCCAAACATATTCATCTATATAGAATTTATTTTTTGAATTTTATTAGAAAATTAATTAAGAAATTAACCTTCAGCAAATTGAAGTGTTGCTGCTGGTATTGCTTGATAAATATTTTGTAATGTTACTGGACCATGCATTGTTATTTGTTTAGATTTTAAACGAGTCTAAATAAATAATTTTAATGAAGATAAATGAATTAAATTCAAATTAAAAAATAAAGAAGCATAGTGAGCGAGTTTTAGCAGAATACTTATTGATATAACATGGACATTTATATGTACTATGTCTATGGAAATTTTAATAAAAGTAATAAAAAAAAATACATCACTTACTATAGTTGGAGATTCTATATCTGATATTCGTTGTTTCTTCTTAGTTGGTAAAGCAATATGAGTTTCATCAAATGAAAGAGATGATGAACGAATTCGTTGATTTGTTTTATTAATTGGTGGAAGAATTAATTCATTTGATTTATCCTAAATAAAATATAAAAATAGTTTTTTAGAAAGAAAAAAAAAAGATAATTAAAAATGAAAATACTCGAATGAACATAGTTGAAAGTAATTTTTCAATAGAATTATAATGTTTTAAACGTTTACAAATTGTACGAAGTTTTATTAATCGTTCTTGATCAAATGCTGTTAAGATCAATGCTTCCTCATTTTCTTCTCTATCTTTATCAGTTGATAATAATCGTTTAGCAAGTGCCTCAAGTAATTGAAAATCTTGTTCTCTAAATACACAAATATATTCATTTTACTATTAATAAAATTATTTTTAAAATTATATTACCGTTCATATTTAACAATGTTTATGACAAGTTTATTAAATATATGATTTATTCGACTACGATCTTCTTCATCAAGTATTTGTGAACGATCAAATAATCTAAATTTAATAATAATTCTATTAAGAAAAGAAATATTTTTTTAAAATAAATTTACTTAGTCCAAACAGTAATATCTTCAGATTCGAATTCTGATGTATGTTTATGACTAAGTGATATATTATGAACGCCAGAATGAACATGATCAGGTAGTTTGAACATTATTGAAAAAAAAATTCTTAAAATTAAATTAAAATTATGAAAAAAATTTATATTACGTCGAATACATATTAGTCAATAACATCTATCATTTTTATAACTGTTACTATGGACAATGCCATTATTTAACTTTATAATATTATTAATTAATCAGTTTTTAAATATTTTTTAAAGTTTTTATGCAAAAACAAACTTTTATATTTTAAAATATATTTTTTTTGAACCAAAAGTAGCACAGATGTCGTTAGTTAATATTCATTTATTTTAGTTTTAATGTCAATTCTTTCGGAAAAAAAACATTCATAACAAAAACTTAAATGAAAACTTTTGACAAGTCTACAATAATTATTCGACAATACAATAAAAGAAAGACAAACTCTTTTTTAAAAAAAACACTCAAATATTAAAGTGTAAACTCAAAAGGGATATTAATATGCTAATACTAGGAGAAAATAGTAATTGTTCTTCAGAAACAAGCCAGTCATCCAAACTATTTTTTACCATAGACACAGCTCGCAAAGGGTTATAAGAAGCGCGAATGTTTTTACTTCTTTTCATTTAGAACATACAGTACATTGATTGTTCTTCTTCTAAGCTGAATTGTCTTGTCTTTTATCAGATTGAGTTGAAAAAGAAGTTGATTACGAAATAACATTCTAGTTGGTATACAAATGAGAGTAATGATAAATACTGAAAAATGTTATGTAGAAATTTAAATTCGCTTTTCCTTTTATTTTGTGAAATCTCATAGAATATGTCTATGCAAAATACCATTCTCTTGTTCATTTTTCATAATGAGAGTATAAATATTCAACAAGGAAGCATTTTCTTCACAACTATAAATACAGTAACTACACATCTACTGTACAACCAACAAAATCTAGTGAATATATAAAGAGTTAAAACAACGGTCAATATAGTGTTATCAAAGTATATTTATGAAAAGAAAGAGAATATGAAACAGAAAGATTTTTCTCATTGTTAAATTCAATTTGTTCATTTTTTTAATGCGATTTTATATTAAGATGAGAGGACAATTAGTTATAAATCTTGTCATCTTCTTTTCGAAAAAAGTAGGGTAATGCCGAATATGATGCTTTCAAAAAATGGATATTTCGTCTGCTTTGCTTCATTCTTGAAAAATAAATATTGAGAATAATCCGAGTCACATTCATTCTTTTTCTTAGGTTACTCTTGAAACCTTTGTTTATTCTATTTTGTAACGTATGAAACACAGCAATGCATTGTATTATTCTTTACAATAATAAGAAAACAATCAATGTCTACATCAACAACGAATCTGTTTGCAGTCTCGAAAGTCTCTCCAAGACTGAGAAATAATTTCATCTACTATGAGAAGACGACCGAGTGAGATGATGTTGCTGAGCTCTAAGCAACATAAAATTTTTTCTTTGTATAATCTCGAGTAATAATGACATTTGCGCGCAACATGAGCAAGAATGAAATTCTCTTGCTATTGTGGTCTACGAGAAAAACAATGGCAAAGCAATGTTGAAACTTAATCGAATTTCGATTCTATCGATGCGGACAGACATGAATTTTTTAAGAAAAAAAAATGGTGTCGGTTCGAGAATCGCAATACTATTAGTTTTATTGCAAGAAAACAATTGACACTTATTTATATTGCGTCTCTTTCTAGTTTCGATTTCAAAACTATTTTCTTACAACTGTTGTATTGGTTACATGATGTATCAACAGTATGAGCAGCAAGAAGACAATGTTCCCATAATGGAAGATGAAGACTTCGATAGTGACTATCGACCCATGGTATCGGACGAGCTCAGTTTTTCCTGGTTTTTAACTAAAGTAATACAAGAGATACCGAAACTCTTTGGATCAAATAATGCTCTTTTCAAGCGAAAACATTTTTCTTATTATACGCAGCTCCTGCTCACATTCATTATTTTCATTGTTGCTATCATTGTTGGTGCCGTCTACTTAAACAATTGTTATAATGAACGAATGATATGTATTTTTCTTATTGTCCAAGGTGTATGCGGTCTTGTCGTCGTCTTAGTTCATATTTATGCAGCTGTTGCTGAGTAAGCATAACTTCATGTTTTTACTCATTTAATATGCATAGTCCATCGTTGAAGGTTCTGATAAAAGTTTCGTTTCATTGAATACAAATAATTTAGGCGAAATGTCTAGATTAAGTATAAATATGAATTATATTTTTCTAAGGACACTCTCATCACAATAAGCACAATTTGGAATTTTCTTAGTGACATTTATATTTCATCAAGGACATATTTCTCTTACATGAATATTTCAATGCGATTACATTGTAGTGTGAAGTATTGTTCAAACAAAAATTAAGCACAAATGGATGAACTCTTAATGAATTGATCAGTACGACTAAAGAGAAGACAACATTGTATCTATATTATTTTGTCTATATATGTCTCTCAAAAAAGAATCATGTTAAAGAGTTGAAATTCTGAACAAAAATGCATCTAACTAGGGCATCACTGTGATAAAAAATGCAGCTATCTACACGACTCCTATAATCCAGGAAACCTTTGTCAAAGACATGATTTTGAGTGGAACTTTCCTTCGAAGAAATAAAAGTAATAAAAGTTGAAACTGTATGATTGTATAATACATATTGGGCATTGTAAAACCATAAAAGAATTGACCTGCGATATTGTAGCATGACTTGAGGCACTTTATTAGAAGATGAGCCTAAAGAATTTCTTGTCTGTGATAAATAGACTTAGATTTGCTCATAAATTGATAGAAAACTTCTATTATATTGAATAAGTTTCTATCCAACATAAATCAATACATGGCCCCCTATCGATTAAGGCATAACTTCTTCGAGAACGATAAAATATTTTTTCCGAAAATTTCTCTACATTCTTTGTGGGTTTTATGAGTCAAAAAACGATCCACACTCCTCTACATGAGTAGAAAATAAATTTTTTTTCTATCGTCTTAAAAAAAGAATAGTGCTATCTTATCTCTAGTGATATCAATCCATCCATTAACAGTTTGTTCATTTTTATTTGAATAACACTTCAATCTAAGATGTGATCACACTGAAAAGTTATTAATACAATCCCTGCTAAATAAAAATGTGTAATATGATATATTAAGACTGTTTGTCACATTCGTGATACATTGTTGCTAAGATGTCATTTTACAAAACTTTCAAGCGAAACGAATGTAGTCTTGGTGAAATATGAATATAACAAAAGATGCTTCTTTAGAGGCGAGAATGTCCCCAGAAAAATTTACATATTTCAAGACCAGTACAATAATTTACCAAATGGCTAGCGCAGAAGTCGATCATACATTTGTCCCTATCACGGTTCACCAACACTTCCGCGCAAATACATTTTTGTCACCGTACTATTGCGCCGAAACTTACATCTAAAAGAGTTCATGAAATAAATAAATTATCAAATAATTTAAAGTTTCTCTATATTTTAAAAGAAAGATTTTACCTAAGGAATCTAACGAAAAAGATATACATATTCTCTAAGAAAATTTACGTCTCCTAGTAAACCAAAAAACTCTTCAGATAAATCCTGGAAACTTTTAAAATTAAAAGCTTTTTCAAAAATGAAAAAAATATTTTTGAATCATTGGAAAATGAACATAGTTTAGGGAGTATAATGGTTTAGTAGAGATTACATACTTTTTTAAGACAGTCAGACCTAGAGCAATATGCATGTCGAATATCAACAACTTCTTCAGTATTTCACGCATGAATTTCATTGCAATCAATTTTACGTCAAGTAGTTTCAAAGAGAATGATCAAAATGGTGCGAGTATAGTCGTACGACCACAGTAAACGCATCATTCATTGTCGATGATTTTTCAAACTCCTTGAAAACTGTTTAGCACAATTCCTGCGGGATTAACATGCGAAACATAGGGAACTTAGCGTATTCATGAATGAGAAGTTCCGCCACAGTTTAAAATGATATATGATGAAGCCGAAGAGACAACATTTTAACATGTCCATTACGTTCAGTGATGGGATCAAATAGCACATCAGTGTGTCTATTGTGGTCTGCATGCAGACCATGGAAATGATTACTTACTTTTCTCACAATAAAGTTTAATAGACACTTTTCATATTGTATTGTCTAGTTAAATGTTTCGGCAATGATTTGATCGTGAACTTGATAAGACATTTTTATGATTCTTCGGCCTAGTCACTATAAAATTTGACTGACTATTATTTCATGTAGTATTCTCATGATATATTTCTAATCATTGAATCCATAAAATAGTCTACACTTAGTTCCAAGAATGAGTGAGAAGAAGAAGGGAAACAACTGTTGCTAAAATGATTTGATCACGTATTTAATCAAACCAACGAAATTCAACCCTTCGAAAAATTTGCTTTCTAGCTGAAGTCAAGATCATAAGTCATTTTCTTTGCAGATGTACTTCAACCAAAATGACTTGTCATTCAAAACTGGATAACAACGTGATTAAATATATCTTTGCTTTTACTCATCTTATTGTTGTCTTTTCTATCATCTGGTTTGTCATTGGCCATATTTGGATATTTCAAGCAATTCATGTATCCAAAACTGAACAATCATGCAAGACAAGTGTTTTAAAAATTAGCGTTGTACTCTTAATATTTGAGTATATTATTGGAATTTGGTATTTATGTTCACGTATATGGAATAGTCCATCAATCTTACATTGGCTACAGAAGAAAATACAGCATCGACTTGGTAAATTTTCCAACGATAACAAATCTTTCTCCACATTCGAATTTAGAGAATGCTTGGAGCCTTCCAGTCACATTTAATGACTTCATTCTCAGGAGAATATAATAGTGACGTGCCTCTCTATATAAATGTGTTTTCCTAAACCAAAATCAAACGTTGATCACTTTATAATTTACACCATTTACTAGCTTGTTCCTCTATCAATTTTTTCTGGAAATATTATTATATCGATAAATTTATATTTGAAATAACTATAGATTATAAACCTGTGAGTCGAACACATAGCGTTTCTGATATCTAGAAAGATTGTGTGAGTGACACGAAATGCTTTTTTTTACAACTTTACAACATTTATTTTGACAGTTATTTTAATACTCTTTGAGATTTTTAGTTGATACTTCCAAAACTGATCTACTTAAGAATGTTGAATGATAGTGAAAGTATACAGCTCTTTCTCAGATTTATATTCTTCCACTCAAACCTTTAACATGTGCAAAAATGAAATGAAGAAATTGGCGTATGTAAATTAAAACTTCAACTGCAGAGATCGAAATTAAATTGAGCGAATCGTATAACATCAAGTTAATTCAGCTGTTATAGAGTTGAGTAATCAGTCGTCTTATTGTAAAGTATTGCTGATCTCAGAAAAAGCAGTTAGTGTAATTTCTATGAAAATACAATGTAAAACGCGATATAACTGCTAGTGCTGCTCGTAGAAAAAAAAATGTAACTGTAAATTTATAAGTAAACTATTCCTGGAGAATAGACAATTATCCTCAGCATGTTTCGAATATATTAATTAATAATTAGCTTAATATTACCATTTTTCAATGTTTCTTTGAGAAATCGCTTTGTATTCTACTATACATAGGGTAGTTTCATAGAAAATGACAGCTTTTAAAGCTATGTTCGAGAATTAATAAATTGAATACTGGATAATTTGCCTGTGATTTCAAGAATAAACGAAATATCTAACCATAAATATTTGAAACACGAAAATTAAAGATTGATAAAGATGAACACAACGAATCCATTTTTTAAATTATAAAACCATGATTTTTTACTATGAGTATTAAAATCGTTCAACTATGCTTCACATTCAAATTACAAGAAACTTTTTCGCTAAATATCTCTTTTAGTAAAAACTTTCTGATTAAATTACAACATTCAAATTAAAATGCCATTAATAAAATGTTCAATGAAGTTAGCTATTGTTTAGTTTTAATCAGAAGGAAAAAATGTAAAAAAATATTTCGAAATTGTGAATATTCATTTCTAATTCATAACTTGCACGAATCATACATTCTCATATGAAAAGATGATTGTTACATTAAAAAAATTAGTGAACAATACCCTTTATGGTGAATGTGCATATAAATTTTTATTTGCAGATCCAATGGCTCAATCACATGTTTGGGAAATGAATGGTTCGTCTAATGATGAAATGAATCAACGTCCGATTAAACAAGAATCATTAAAGTAAAGATCTGATGAAAATGAATTTCTTTTTCAAGCGAAATGATATCTGTATTTTTTAATGTTTTTAGTAGTGCCAGTACATTATTTTCAAAGGTGACAATAACACATATTGTATGTTTTTTCATTGGATTAATTGTATGTGGAATACCATTGGTTATGAGTGTAATGTCATCTTTCAAAACACCTGGTAAGAAAAAAAGATATCTTTACATAGAATGAGAGTAAGAGTGTTTCGGATAATTGTGATTCAAAAAATCGCAAAACGTCCATGCTACATTCTTCCTCCATCGTCATCTATTCTACATCTCTTGTCAGAGAAAGAATTCAATTTCAATTTCTTGCCTCTCGTTTACAGGATCAACTGTTCCACCCGTTATTGTTCTTCCAACACAATGTTATGCTTATACAACTACTACTGATTCAACGCGTCTTCATACTTATGAACGTTGTTGTGAAACAGATTACAACCTGGCGAGTGGATGGTATCGCTTTATAGGTAATGGCGGTACACGACTTATAACTAGACAATTGAGCAAGACTAATATTTGTGGTGCGAGTTATCCAGGTTGGTGGAATGGTACATTACCAATGATAGTTGGAACAACCAATGTAGGAAATATTTGTTTTTATGATGGTAACTCTTGTGCTAATTCAGTTTCACCAATAAGTGCAACGAATTGCAGTGGATACTATGTTTTTTATTTAACACGAACTCCATGCTGTACATCTTATCGATATTGCACAACGTTTTGAAATTTATAACAATACCAATAACTTTCTTTTAGTTGCTTATTTTGTTCTTTTTCCCTTATTCATTTAAAAAGTGAAAATAAAAGCTTATTAGACAATTGATGTGTCATTTGATTCTTTTTCTCAATTAAATACAAATAAGAAATCTGAATCTCAAATAGTCCTTTCTCTCGATAATATTTTGTAAACTGAAAAAATTTTCAACTTTGTCTGGATAGAACCGAAAGAAAGATAATGGTGATTACAAGTAATTTATGAAGAATGAAAAGCAGTTGGAGGATGCCATGAATATAAAGAATATAAACCTATGAATAAAAGTAATATGAATCATGAAGAATACTTTGTAGAGTCTAACCAACTTGGTATGCACGTTCAACCTATAAACCACAAGCAAACATATATATATATGGTGTTGTGGAAGAAAACACTCAAACACTTTGCTACATCGTCATGCTCACACTAAATCCTTACTTGTACAAGATCATCAGCATTCATATAATGATCAAATCCAATAGATTCTTGTATTTTGTATGTAAACATATTGAGCTCGTATTATTTGAATTTTGTGATGGAAGATAAAGTTCTTGAATATTTCATGAGAGAACACTAGATGTTTTGTATAACTTTCGTTTAAAATTAAAAGTTCTTGTTCACTTCGCACACTTCTAAATCCATACACAAATTTAAGAAAGAGTTCGCCATATAGTACTGATCATATCTAGCATCGATCAAATTTTATTTTCTTCTTCCTATATGCGAGAATGATAAAGCATGTTATGAAATCAATTACTTCATAATATCTCGATTTAAAAACGTTTTCTTCAAGAAATTCAGGTGAAACAACATAGTCTCTGAGAAAAAGTATGGATTTTTAGTATTTAATCGATTCGTTCTTACTCGTAAGTTCATCAGAGCTGGTTGACATTCCATTCGATAGAAGAAATGTAAGTCTATAAGCAGCACTATTTTGAGTTTATATGATGTTTATATTTGACCTACTAGACATAAAATATTCGAACAATGAATAGTCGTGAGTGTAAAAACTTTCACATACTTCAAGTATTTTGAAATGCTAGCTTTGAGACTTCATGATTTTTTGTGTACTATATACATCAGTCAATTTTGTACCGAATGGGATATAGGATATTAAATGAATATTGCTACAACAAAATAAAATAAATCTTTGAATGTAATTAGCTATCATATAGAAAAGTGGCAAGTTTTCCAAATTACAACATTGTTTGATGAGAAATCATTCTTTTAATAAAATTGATAATGGAGTCATACTAAATGATAAAACTGAGTTACATTCCGCATTGCATTAGAGGATCTAGAGCAAATTTAGATCTATAAAGCATGAATATCTCAGATCTTTATCAGATAATTCACACAATAATACATCGCGATTGATACAATCGTTTGAATCACGAAGCAGTCTATTTTGTACAAAATTGAATTAAGAAAAACACTTCACCGTTTAGGCGTTCTTTTTAGATAGTAAAGAAGTGTTGAGTTTTGATTTTTTAAAATAATACATACTATATTAATCAGAAGGATACACTTTTCTTTAAATAGGCAAAAGAACAGGGTATATAAACATCAAAACTGTGATCGAGAGGTTTTTTTTCTTTATTAGTATCAATGCCAGTCTAAATCGTCAGATTGAATTAGCCTAATATTTGCTTAAGTACATAAGACAATCTAAAAGTAGTGCCATCACTATTTTTTCTTATCGAAAGCTTAGAGAGATTTTCTTTTCTATGTAATAACTGAAAAAACTATACTCTGTTTGACGATCATATTTGATTACTCTTCGAGTAATATTATAATAATAAAATTATGAGAAGACCTATTTTGCCATGAAATGGTGAGGATAGCACAAATACCGAATCAATATTCTCTGAACAACTTTCGATAGAAACAATATATAGAGAGCTGAGGTGTTCACTGTTAAGAAAAGAGTAGACGTCTTTTTTATTTGAATATACACCTTATAATTGAAAATTTACTGTGAACCACTCACAAGGATACGTGTATTTTCAGAAAAAGTTAATTAAAAACTTTAAGAAATGCAAGTTGGAGACCCTGTTATTAGCATTTGTACTACTATATCATTTCATGATAAAATAGATCTTGTCAAAATTTTATTATGATATTAGGTGAACAGTAATGAAATAGGACTAAAAAAAAATAAAACATCGTTTTCTTCATCACTACAGTAAAAACAAATATTCTTTTGAACTTTATATAAGAAAAAAAAATAAGAAAATGACGACATTACTTTTCGATTATCATAAATATTTTGATATTCTTCTATGCGAAAATCAATGAAAATTTTGTGATAACTGTAAACAAACTTTATATTATGTGTTAGATAATCCGAAATGATCGCCATATTATAAATGGTGGCTTGTTGATATTAATAATGTGTAGATTGTACTGTGCTTTTGACAGTCTCCATAGAAACGCTTTAAATCTGCAACCAGAGAGAACTTACTTAATAGCACAATATCGATTAACAACACGATATACTCGTTGGTTCATTCGAATCGTTTGTGTGAACATATTCTTTCGTGCACAATTTCTTTATTCAATTCGTTGATTAATCAAAATAAAGAAAAAAAATATTATCAATTCTCAATAGTAATGAAAATTAACTCTGTTCGATATCAAATCTTTGTACTCGATGATTTCCCCAATCGACTACATAGAGATTTCCATCTTCATCAAATGATAAACTTTGAGGATTCTTCAATTGATTTGC
This sequence comes from Macrotrachela quadricornifera, assembly GCA_022393335.1. Lineage (NCBI taxonomy): Eukaryota > Metazoa > Rotifera > Eurotatoria > Philodinida > Philodinidae > Macrotrachela > Macrotrachela quadricornifera. Next base: position 240,349 of record JAJEKB010021236.1, on the reverse strand, counting down.
TTCATTTCCTTGACCATTGCCACCAACAATAACATCTCCCTGTTTCATTCCTTTATACCAACGCATCACTCGATGATTTGTATTATCTACTACATAGATATTGCCAAACGAATCGACTACCACTCCGTCAGGATTCGACAATTTTGTCAATTGACTTCCAAACCCTTCACCACCAGCCAAGACGATTCCTTCTTTTGCATTCTTCGTCCACATCATTACTCGCTGATTTCCGTTGTCCGATACGTACACCGAATGATCTTGACCGACAAAGATATATGTAGGCCAATTGAGTTGATCAAGACGATTGCCTAATCCATTACCACCTGCTACTACTGTTCCTGTCGTCTCTCCTACTTGATATCGTCTGACTTCATGCATTTCATTGTCAGATACGTAAAGATATCCTTCATTATCCATCGTCAATCGTCTACATTCAATATCTGAGAGAATCACTTCTCCCTTTGCGTTACTTTGACGAGGCCATCGCATCACTCGTTGATTCTCTGTATCACATATAATGAGATTCTCATTGTCAATAATTACATCTGTTGGTCCATTTAATTGATCATTTTGATTTCCTGGTCGTTTTCCACCGGCCACCACTTGACCACTCTTTGCACCATATTTCCATTCTACAATACGGTTATTGCCACAATCAGCAATAAAAATATTTCTACCCTTATCCACAAAATGACCTATAGGATTATTGAGTTGGTTGAGTCCACAACCATTTCCATGTCCTCCAGCAATTGTTACACCGCATTGTGCCCATTTAGCATTAGCAGGAATGTGTGGAACTGAATTGAAAAAAAGAAGAAATATTTATTTTTGTAAAAGTGAGTCTTTTGAAGAGAAAAAATATGGTGAATATTTTAATCTTTCAAATATAACATTATTTAATTAGCGAAAGAAAACTCTCTTCAAATCTTGCTATAGAAATAATTATTTAAGAAACGTTTGTTTTCACACGACGTTGATGATAAAGGTGTTCTAGCTTATTTATTATACACATTCAAACGTTCATTGTTTGTAAAGCTTAGTAATCTATGTCTATGGTAGAAAGAGTTCATGCTTATGACTTGTTTCTGAGAAGATTGAACATTTTTTGTAAATTTTCATTGTAGGATTATAATTTTGTAGCAAAACCATATTTTCAAATTTCTATCTGAAACTTTGCATACATAAAGATCTCACTTAGATTGGCTTAAATAAAAAAACGTTCAGAGTTTTTGGACTAAGTTTCTCTAAGATATGAAGCCTTCAGAAAGTACATGCTGTCTATACTATTTATGGAAATCGATCTATATCTTGAAAGCATCATATGTTGAAGAGACTGAGTCCAAGAATTTTGAAAATTTTTATACGAACTCTAAGATCGTGTTCTTTTCGTTTCTTACACTATCTTTGCTATTATAGCATAGAAAATTCTCAAAAGCCATTAGAAATCTAGGATCGAGCAATGGTTTTTCTCTTTTGGTAAGAGTAATCATTGATAAACATTTCTGCCTTGTGTCAAAGACTCTAACAAGAACTACAATTAATAAACACTGATATGTGATAAAAAGATAGTTATCTTTCAAGATATTGACGATAAGATTCTCCTAGAGTTTCTGCAATATCGATATTTTTATGAATATATTATTTTCTTCTATAATAGTTAGATTCTTAATAAATATTGACTTTATATGAGTAGAATTTACCAGTGACTTTAGATTGTTTATATTGACTGATATCGTAGTTTGACGGGGTCTGTTTTTGAATCTCAATTGCTTTTTGTTGCCATTGCATACTTTCGTCATAATGACCACTCTGTGCAGTTATGTCAGCAAGCTCTTCATACAAAGTACCAAGAAAAGGATGATCTGGTGGAAATTCATGAAGAAAACGACAGTAATATTTTTCAGCTAGATCAAATTTTCCCATTTTTGCCAATATTTTCCCCAATGTTCGAAGATTTGTCTCTCCATTTCCATTTTGCCTCTTCATGTGCATGAGAACATTTTTTAAATCGTTTTCATCATCACTACATAGAGTCATTCGAATGATCCATATGCCTTCTTCGTCGTGACTCACCTCGCCAAGACGAAAGATAGAGCCGAACATAAAAAGCACTTCAGCTTCATCTGGAAAATCGCTATGTGTACTGATATCTGCATATGGTTTTGTAGTTGCCATCTGAGGATCAGCTTCGATTTCAAATAATACTCGTTTGAGCTCCGCTGAAACAGGTCTATTTAGAAACGAACGAGCTGTCGAGATTTTAGTGCTAGTAGAAAAGAATGAGTTGATAGAAATAAATTGTCCATGCCATTGTTTGAGGATATTCAACTCTTCATTGGACATTAACTGACTCCGATAAACGGTTAAAGGATGTTGAACTTGATGTTCGCGAAGCTGACGATAAATATCAACGATGAATGAACGAAAAAGAAAAATCATATGAATATTTTGTGTGCGTAAAACTGCATTGAGAGTCTTATAAAAGAATGACTCACGAGTATACCACCACAAAACTTTCTTAGATGAATAAGTCTGTTGAAACTCACGAAGATTATCGAGTTCAATCTTGTTACCTTTGTATTCATTAGTACAATATGAGATTAGTTCATTTTTGTCTGTCTGATTGGATTTCATTCGCAGAAGACAGTCAATAAGAACTTGAAAGAAAACAAACTGACCATTGATTTCTGTTGTTGCTTTACCTGCACCACCTTTTGTAGTAAACATGTTGATCGCTAATGGTTCTTCGACTTTCTTCTGAATTTTATAATCAGCGTGTATTCGAGACACAAGTTCATCGAATTCAACAACCACAGCTTTCACCTATGAATTAGATATAATAAAACAAAGACATTTCTTTGCAATTTTACTTTGGTATATTTAGAAGACCATTGTTCATTGCTTTTTTTATCCATACAATAAATATAGATTGACGAGATTTGTCGAAGCATATGAATTGAAGGTACAAGTAGCTTTCCTAGATGACCATTCACGATAACAACTAATCGATCATCATTTGATTGTTGTGTAATATACTGCTGACATTCTTCGATATTCCGAAACATTATTAGATGATTGATAATAGAACGTAGTTTTTGCTGTGTATCTCGATTTTTCTTATCATTATCATTGTCATCCAACCAGATAAGACTAAATAGTTCGAGATGTCTGATGTTATCGTTCGTATCAACTTCATCATTTGATACAATATTTGTAGTCATTTTACTAAGAACTCTGAAATAATAATTTTACATACATATTATTTCCTACCAAAGATACAACAACTGATTTCTCTATTAGGGATGACACTTGACATTTATTTTTCTAGTAACGAATTACCTACTGTAATAACTTTAATTTAATTGCCTAAATAAACAGTAAAATAAACATAATGCAGAACTCCACTGCCTATTGAATAGTTGGAACAATTCATAACTATATAAACATTAGCGACGGCAAAAGAAATAGTAGAAAAACTCAATTAATTTTCTGAAATACACGTCATAAGATAACAGATCTCACTGAAGAGATGTTTGGCATAACAATAAAAAAATCCTATCTCTACTTGTTTACAACTAATCATTTATTGCAACCTTGATTTACAACATCAAAATATATAGTTGAGAAGAGCCATCAACAGGACATCTAATGATATAAAGGTAAATAATCCTAGAAGAAAACTTCTCAGTAATTATAGAAAACGTACATTAACAAATATATGCATTATAAAAGTTAAAAAATGAAATCTTTTTGATTTAAAACTTGCAAAAGAAATGAATAGAAGCGAGAAATATTTGCACCTTCTTCGACTGTTTGTTTGCCTATCCAAATACGGACACAAAAAATCTTTTTTGCCATCCATTCTCTTTTCTTTCTGTTGCGTTTTTTTCTCTTACCTAGTTACCTCTAACTACACAACAAATATGACATTGAGCAATTCCATCATATGTCACGATTTGTTTTACAACCACATATGAAAAAATAGCTTATACGAACAGAGAAAATATCAATAAATATTATATTCAACTAATATTCTTACTTTTTCTTATTGTACAACTTGATTTAATAGATGTCTTTGTTTGTTTGATCAAAAATAAGAGGATAATATTAATTAATACATTCCATATGCATCGTTTTAATTAATTTATTATCTAAACTTGTAGAAATATCAGATCAGATGGTTTTATCCTTCAAATAGTATATTCAGCATCTATAGTGTCATGTGAATTAAGAATTCATTATTTCTCTACTAGATGTTATTTTGATGTGAGTTACAATAAATCCGAGCAGCATCTTCAGTTATATCATCATTAAAAAAGAAATTTATTTTTTCATTCTTAATGTACAAATCTAAGGATTGTAGAGAAAGAAAACAGGTATTACTTATGCTCTCATCGATGCTTGAAAACATCACGTTACCTTTTTGAAGAGAAAGAACAAATGATTATGCAAGAATAATATTAAAAATTGTTAACCAATATAATTGATTTGAATGTTCGTTGATGTTCCATAACTTTGATAAATATTAGTATATTATTTACATTTTTTGGAACAATTTCAACTTTCTTTGAAATCATCATATCTACCATTTCCATATTAAAAGACCGTAGGAAATTTTTTCTCAATATTTATACTGACTATAAAGAGAGTCAGTAGATTAATTATCACCACTGCTTAATGATTCTCTTATCGTCATTTTAACAATATTATTAGCAAGTTTAAGCTACATTGAAAATCGAACGATTGGTCGATAGGCATATAATATTATAACATAAACACACGAGTGATCATGGTTTTATGAAAGTAGAAAGTGACAATAGATACTTTTATCTAATATTATATAGAGAGATAAGCTAAACTAGCGTGATGAAATACTGGGTGATTTTATTTCAGATAAAAGAGAGAGATGTGAATTTAGAAGATAATTCTAAATAATGTACGATGATAGTTTCGAGTATAGTGGAAATGATGTTTAAAATATATTAATGCATTTTTTTATAATAGTGGATTTAGACTGAGAAATTGATTTTATTATATAGTGTATAGAAGAGTATAACATAATTTTTTTTTCTTTTTAAAAATATACAACTGAAATATGTGTAGTAGAATAGATGAGTTCATAGGGTATGTTCGAGATGTGTTTGATTTTAACTGTAAGATATGAATAGCTATTACCTATATCGTTTATGTTTTGATCAACATTTTTCATCAAGATTTCTTATGTATGAAGATACTTCTGAACACTTGTAAAATTATTTTGATAAAGCGATAGTTAGTACGCTGTAGAATAAATGATGCGGATATATCAATTTTCCTAAACTTTTTTGAAATCCTAGCAAAATATGATTTTCTCTCAAATTTATTGTTTTTATTTTTTCAAAAATCGTTCCATTATGATAAAAGACAGTCTATCTAGCACACTTAGTCCAGTACTGCTAATTTAATCAAGGTTTTTTTTTTATATAAATCTCGCCATGTGGAATATTGGTTTTTCATAACTCCTAAAAAGTTACAGTTTTCTTTCAAAGTCACTTGTGAATACTCCTATATCAGTGATAAAAATATTAGCTCATTTGGTCAAAATATGACAGAGACGTTCGCATTTTTCTTGGGCTAATGTCTTACGACATATTATATGATCATTAAATTTATTAATGTAAGAAAGAATTATTTTTTTATTGTATTTCATTGTTACGTTAACATCTGCAACAACTTTTCTAATATTCTTAATGCTCTCACGAATAAAAGAAACTACTTTAAAAAATCTATTTTTCATTTTTTTTTTAAGATGAGATTTCAAACGAGAAAGAAGTAAAATTTTCATTAAATATTTTTAAAATGACAGTTATTTATTGATTGAAAAAAAATCAAAATACTATATCAAGAAAAGAATTCTTTCTTATTCAGAATATTCGTTACAATCTAAACATAGTAGAACAACGTTTAATAATGAAGATAATCTAAATGCCTTTACAATAAGTATTATTGCACTTATTCATGATTTTATTGCATGCATCATCTCAATTATTATGTTCATTGTTATTATTTACTATCAATATAATAATCGTATGAAATGAGAAAATAAAATCTATACAATTTTCGTGCCTCTTCTTATTTGACAAGATATAGTCTGCACTGCAGCTACTAATTTCCTATCACAAGATTTATTCGTCAATAATAAAATAAACAAACATCGATAATCAGACATCAACAAGGAAGAGATTTTCGCGCTCTTCAACATATTGTTACTCTTGTTAATATATTACTTATTCTTGGAATACCAAGCAATATTTTTACATTTCTGAAATTGAATATCCATTGATATATCGTATTACATAGCTGTCAACTAATAAGTATTTAATAACTTTGTTATTTCTATATGTTCATACTATTATCATAGTCAAAAGATAATAGTTTACTGAAAACATAATGGTTATTTGATACATGTACTCAATATTTGTTTATAAAATGAATTGAAAAACTTTTGTATCTAGACAAAAGCAGACATTATTTCTGAACGAACTTTAATTATTTGTTTTGCTTGATGTATACATTAATTTTAATGTAAAGTACAAAAGGAAATGTATGATTTGATTCAATTGAAACTCAAGCATATATTTTCAACATAAAATTATTATTATTAAAACATATACTACCAAATAACTTTGAATCAATAATCAAGTATAGTGTGTTTGATGTTGACTGCTGAAAATCTTGCATCTAATTCAATCTGTCATGAAATATTATTTCTCGACTTAAAATTACAAAAGAACAATTCTTTTTTTCACTTCTACTAATGACATAAATAACTGAGATTAGAAATATCATTTTTTATATAAGATGCGTCATTTGATTTTACATTAGCGATAACAATGATCTCTAAAAAAAGATTTATCAAGATACAAATTTTAGTACAATTTGTTGTAAAAGTATAACTTAATAAATCGAGACTTTTTGATCATAAGAAAACCATCACAATCTAGGTCAATTCATTAAAATTATATTTTGTTTTTAACAAAAAAAAACAATTTATTCTGATTAATATTTTTAATCATGGATTAGTGAAAAACGAAGTTTTTCTTTTCATTGATTATATCCTCATATAAAATAAAATAATAACTTTTGATGTTTTAAGCTGGCTATCGTTTTATTATTATTTTTTTGAAAAGCGCTGTCGTATAAAAAAGGATGTTAAAGTCTTTGTACAGCATTGTATAAAAATAGATTTGATAAGTTTGCTCGCATTTTCAAATAATATTGAAACTATGTGGAACAAATATGGTTGCTATAATATTCTAAAGAACTTTAAAATGTATTCATTTATATTCAGTCAAAGTCTAAAACCATATAACGATCATCACAGTTGATATGTCGTTAAAAGTGGTTTGCTTTACTATTTCGTGAGAAAAAATTTCTTAAGAGCATTGCTAATTTTAAATTATTTTAAAGAAAGTAATGTTATATTTCTTAAAGACTCGGCATATGTCAGTAAGCATTATGTCAAAAAGAGATCTTTTTATATCTTTTCTAATAAAGATAAAACAATAATTTAAAATTAGACTTTATTTATTTATGTTAGTTCATCATATAGTGAAATTTGCACCGTGAAAGCAGAATGAGGCTTAATAATGGAACTAGTATTACTGGTACTATATTGACTTTAATTGCAATTGTAAATGGATTCCTTGCATGTATTATCTCAAGTATTGTCTTTCTCATTATTATTTGGCATCAATATAAAGATCAAATGAAACGACAAGATAGAATAACTCTTATTCTTTGTGCTAATATTTATATAATGATTATTATCTATATTCCAACAATGATCTCACTCAATATTCATACATTATTAGGCGATCTTTATGGACAGGATTTTAATACATCATGGTGTACATTTAGAGGATATTTTATTTGTGTCATGTTTTGTGCTTTATATTATGGGTTTGTTGGTCAGGTAAGTAATGATTATGTCTCGATGTATTCTTATTTAGAATGTAAGAAAGAAATTCTTAACTTGGATACTTTTATGAATAGAAATGCTTTTCATTCAAAAACAAAAATCATTGAAATATGTAAGAGGCTGAAAGTATATGGTACATTAGTTTGATACATGTCTGATTAGATTTTATTGAAAATCAATAACGATTAAGCAGAAATTTACAGTATTATGTTGAAAAAATCACATTTCTAATTTCTTTTCTAGGCTTTTTATCGTCTTTGTCGGATTGTGTATTCATCATATAGATGGATTCAACTATTTTGGTCCTATATTCTTATGGTACCAATTCATGTAGCTGTTGCTTGCATTTTTCTATGTCCTATTCTTATTTGGCACGAGATAATCTATTTACCTAACGAACATTATTGTCTGGCCTCACTCACAAGCATTCGTAGTGCACTTTGGGTTGGTATGAATACTTATGGAATTCCTCTTATCTATTTATTAATTACATATATTCGTATTATAATATTTATTCGTCAACAATCAAATGATCAAATAACAGCGAGAGTAAAACGTCGTCAGGAAAGAGATTTAGTCGTTATTAAACGTATTTTTATTCTTCTTAGTATATTGATTGTTCTTGGGATTCCAAGTATAGTTGTTCTGATAATACAAGCTATTAACGGCGTTGAACATCCACTATTCTATCGTATAACATGGTTTACAACTGCTCTATCGGTAGCATTATTAAGTGTAGGTATGGTGTTGATGACACCACAATTAAAGAATATTATAATGAAAAAATGGAAAAACAATCGTGTAGAAACTATAAATGCTAGAATTGGAGAATCAGTTCAAATGGAAACTAATGTCACTATGGAATAAATTGATTATCCATTTGAAATATAAAACAGTTTGTTATACGATAAATCTTCTTGCTATCGAATTATGTCTATTGTTTATTTACAAAAAATCTATTTATCAGCGTGAAATTTTATGTGGTTAAAGAGTTATTTGTTTGAAAATACAAATGTATTCGTTTGTATAGTGTTCTGTATTCTATTTGTTTAACGATCTAAAAAAAATTTGCATCTATATATCGTACTAAAAAATTATTTCAAAATAAATCTCTTTTGAACTAATTTTAAAAAGAAAAATAAATAATTTGAATCAACTAATATGACTTTGTATAAAAAGTTCATTCTGTAACAGAAAATTATATCTCAATGTTTATTTGAACAGCAAAAGATATTCTACCTTCCTGTAAATACGTTCATCAACACATAATTTTATCAAAAACGCTATTCTTACACAATGGCATAGAGTAATAATTGAATATACTTTATTGTATAATCCTTTTCATCATTAAAACTTGTGAAGACTGTTACTTATAATTTCATCTGATTAGGTGATCGCATACGATAAAAATATTTAGTTCGACGCAACAATATATTAAAATGTATCTAATTATAGATACATATATAAGCGTAAGTCGCAAAGTACTGTAAAATATCAGAGATATAGTTCAATCATAATCGTATTACTAACGAGGGAACTTTCTGAGGTGGCGAAAGAGTTTAAGCTTCAACTTTTGAGGATAAATAAATCTGGATGAGATATGAGAAAACTGTAAAGAATTTGGGTCTTCGTGCGTTTTTTCCGAGATGTCAAATTTTGACCTGAAGCTTCAATTATATCAAACTCTAAAGTAGACTAAGTAGTGTGCAAAATTTCAGAGTTTTTTAACGTTGTCTTTAAGGAATATGATTTTTCAAAAAAATAAGTCCTTTTTTTTCACAGATATCGTACAAAACATGAATATTTTGAAACATTTATGGGTAAATCCATCCGGACCCATCCACTTTTTTGGAAAGGTTATTTTTTCGATTTTTTTTAAGTTCGAAATGCCGATCTCGTCTAGAAAACACTTTTGATTAAAAAAACTAAATACTTCCTATTAAAAATTTCGAGTTTTCGAGCATCTTTTCGGAACACCTATGGTGTATTTTTATATATAGAGAAAATGCCAAGAAAAAGCGTGGAACTTCTTTAAAATCAATTTTTTCAGAATTTTTTGGTTCTCAAAAATATAAACGAAGTCTAGAAACATGTTTTCTGAGAAACATCAGACCAGTCCTATTGAAGGTTTTGAATCCTCAGTAATTTTGTGTGTAACCATAAAACCTAAGACGACAGAAATCTAGTATAAGGAGGTAATCAAAAGAGCTGTTCAATCTATCTAAATACTGAGTATCATCATCAAGTTTGATTTTAAAAAATTTGATCGACTGGATAAGATATAAAAAGGATTTTTATTTAAATGTAAATGTCCTGATCTTTGTTGAACGAGATGTCAAACTATATTGAATCATTAACTAGCTAATCGGTTTGAATTCATGCATAGTTCGAATTTCTTGTATTGTACCTAAAGCGATATAGACATAAGGGAACAGAAGCAAAAGCTTTTCTCACCTGTTGTTCGAAGTTTTTCGCTTCCAACTTTCAGAAAACTGTTCTTCACTTCTTCTACTTCATCTGATTCAAGAAAGAAGATATGAATACTAGGAATATCTTTGTTAGATCTTCTTGCTGTTTCAAGTTGTTGTTTTTATGAGAATTCGTAGAAGTCTTTTGTATTAGACATGAGAATGTTTTTGGAAAGTGTAGCACGTCTGGCGACCGATTTTAGTACTGCGACTATACCGTCATCAGCACCTTTACCATGACCTGTAGCTGTAAACGTCCAACAAGCGTCCAAATAGAAGTCCATCTTATGATGAATCAAGTTCAAAAACTAGCATTGTTTTTAAAGTGGGCACATGCGCCATCACTAAACGAAAAAAGAGAATTGACGTAGCACATAAACTTTAAGAAAAGTAAGACTTACTTCACATAATTGATCTTTTTTACCAATGAAAAGTTTTTCTTGATGAATTGAACGAGAACTTTTTGTACATAGTGTACGAATATTGTTGTGTGTTCCATATAATTGCTGATTATTGCTAAGTTTCGTTGTTCTTTTCCAATAGTTAGATGAATTGTAAACAAGGTGACTTGGTGCTGACTGAAAAATCCTTGTTGAACTACACTCTGACGTATCAGTATATAATTCATCGAAAAATCCATCTGAGCTTCAGCAAAAGTCTTTTCCGTTGATTGACAGCGTGAGTCTTCAATATATTCATGTTGTACACGATTAATGTGCGTGTGAAGCAAGAATGAGGGTCATCTTTCTTCAATTTCCGTTAATAGAGAGTCAACTGAGCCAGACATCTGCTGAAGATCGAATTTATTATTGACTTTCTTCCATAAAGTCCAGGAACATTCGTCATCCAAATCCAACATAATGTTATCAGTGAGGATATCTCTGATGGTTTCTTCTGGACAAGCATCACATTCACGATTAAAGCCCTTTTCGTTTGAGACAGTGCACACCATTTGAGTGATCAGATCCTTCATATTGACCTTGCCACTAGTCGAGAAAGAACCTACATCGGCACATTTTCGATAGTAATTGTTCCAACCCTATAATGAAGCTACGTTACATTCGCATTAATATACAACTGGTACAAACCTTTAATAACAGATCCATGTTCTCATGAATAATATACATGCATGTATCATGTGGTGCTGCAGTCTTCACTTCTCGTGGTCGAAGAGCATTGAAAACTGACCTTGCAACAGTACCAGGATTTCGTTCGTTCAATAATTGGTAGGCATCCGAGACAGTGATTTCTAAAAATCGAATTGCTACTGATTGTCTGTTGATTTTAATTGTGTCTTTCGAATTGAATGAAGTCCGACTGATACCATCTTCTCGATAGAACTTTACCACCGCATCAATTGTTGAGCCAGATAAAGGACGATTACTTCCCCGTAGACATTGTGGATAAGCTAAAATTCCATTGTTTTTTCGAAGAACGAGCAATTGTCGAGCTTGATTTGGCTTTAATCTAAACCTGATAAGTGAAAGAAATTTTTAGTAACATTTTTTTTATTGAAAAGATGCGAAGATATTGAACGATATGAGGATAAAATACGCACCATTTTTCGATTTTTTGTCGACCCCACTCTTTGTGAGCAATTGTCATTAAGCGAACTTGTTCATTAGCATCACTATCATCATATAACTTTTTCAAACCATCCAAGAACTCATTTGATTCACATACCATTAGTCCATGAGGTTTTGGATCGTGCGAAACTTGAGACTTGCCATCTAATATGTTACATAACCGATTGAATTTTCTATACACCTCATCGATTTTGGCTCGAATGGACAATACTGCTGATCTAAATACAAATGTCGTTTCAGAAAATTCGAATTAAATTTACAAGCTAACCTGTCATAGACCGGATCTATGTTCAATAATTCGAATACATTTGATAATTCTTTCATTGCTTTGCCTTTTTGGTGTTCGAGTTCATAGAAAGCATGACATGTATCTTCATCCATTGATTCAGGATCAGTTGTTGCATCAACACATAGTGATTCACCATCGTCATTTGACTCAGCTATGATATCACTGCCCATATGAGGATTCTCTTTCTCTTCTTCATTCAGATCATTAAATTCCACATTGACAGGAGAACCTTGTGTCATTGATTCATCATCACTTGAACTTTCATTGTCGTTGAGCTGCTTTGATTGATGAGTCATCATTTTCTTCGATTCAAATGTATAACATCTTTAAAATGATTAATAAGACATTATTCGTTTAAATCAGTTTTTTCTTTATTTCTAAGTGATTTTAAGAATTTTACATAATTATTTTGCATTCTCTAATATACATTTTATTTGAAGGTAAATTATTGTTTTTATCAAAAATTTAATATTATTGATAAATACAATCAAGATTGGTTACTATTTTGACTAGAATTATTAAGAAGTGAGTCTTGTAAATAATATTCTTAGTTATCTTTCTTAAAATCAATTAAAATAAATTAGAATCACCAAATATTTAATTTTTATATCTGCTTATTTTGAAGAATAAATATTGAGGAGATTTTTTTTCTTTTCGTTGAAATCTGAAAATCCTAATTAACTATACATTAATAATGAATTGAATACATTAAGATAGAGTAAAACTTGTTGTTTTTCATTTCTATTCTTTTCGTTTATATGTATGAAAGAAAAATCGATCTTATCGAAATCATCTTCTTTTCTAATCAATTTCTTTTTCATATTCTTGCTTCATTTATTTCGTTTCGACGTTCTTTCTCTCCCTCTCACACACACACACACACTTTGTACATGTAAATACTGAGAATAATGTGAAGAACGAGGAAAATAAATAGAAGAGAGAAGGAAAATTGACAAAGGAAAATAAAAACTATATTTATGAATTATTGAACAGAGTGATTTTCTATCGTCGACTAATGTAAAATTATATATATCATGTACTTCATTTTATAGTGTGATCATTATCGTCATCAGCGATGGAGAACAATAGTGTCTATGATAGAATTATACAAGCAAATGGAGATCTATGTAAATTATTCTTTTTATTTTTC
>JAJEKB010021236.1:171407-220462 GCA_022393335.1 Macrotrachela quadricornifera | reverse complement strand
TATTTTAATGTTACGCTGGATTGATCTCAAAGATATAATACATTTTACTGCTGATATGTGTTGATTAATACAGACGAACATATCTTTTTATATGTAATATAAGAATATTATTTAGATTTGATAAAATATTTTGAGTAAATATGAAAGAAAAGGCAACGAAATCTGTAATTTTATTGGTCTAAGGGATTTAAGTTCTGTTAAAAAAAAAAAAGAAAAACAAAGTAAATAATTTCTTTCTTAAACGTCACGAATGTTCTTTCTTCTATTACTCCAATAAGCATTTTTTTTCTATCTCGATAACTAGTTCGCTAATAAAAAATAAATGAAATGTCACAAGTATAGGTGTCGCTCAGTGACATTACTCTATTATCGAAAGGAAATAAATTAAATGTTTAGTATAATCTTTTTTTTTTAGTATTATCTACAAAACTCTCAGTGTAAAATCTGGTGTTTGTTAACTATTATCAGTTTAGTCAATTAATACCTTGCGGGTGTGAAATGGACGGTAAAGTGTGATGTTTGACAATAGCTGTGGGCTCGAATGTAGAGTGTGAATATTACTATCAGGAAGGTATAGTTCAGTGTTCCAGAAAAAGGGAAACCAAAAATCAAGTCCACACTGAAAGTCGTGAAAAAACTGATTAGAAATTGTTAAAGAAACTCGAACGATTAAATCCTTGAATCTAGACAAAAATTACATTTTTGCATTCTTGATATTAAAGAGTTTGATGTAGATGTGAAATACTGTTTTGTAGAATACTGAAGTATATAGCGGCTATGATATAAACAATTCAATGATGAAAATGTCTTAAAATGTATTTTAATTTTGGAAATTAAATTGGAATCGGTTTTTTTTCTCATTTTTAGTAACCAAAATTCGAGCTTGAAACATGGTTCCCGGGTAATTTTTGCGGCCGCGATAATGGACAGGAGTCAACAGACATACATTTATGCCTTTAAATTATCAAATCTTTTTAAATGAATTACTGAGCTTTTAAAGCTGTTTCCTAAACAATTAAATACAAATCCTCTCAAAATAAGATTTGTCCTTTTTTTTAGATGAAAAAAAAAATAAAAAATTAGTTGAACAATTACAAAAACATTGATCATGATATTCTTCAATTTATCTCCGTTATACCCCAATATTTATCATTAAACAGAAGACTTCTTGAATATACGATAGTCGATGACTATTTATTTGAATATATTATATAGATTTTTTCATATTAGATCTTAATAAAACTTAGTTCATATATGAGATTACTTATAAATATATGATTAGTCAAAAGAAAAAAGATTGTCAGATGACACTTTTATGATTATACTTATACATGTTACTTTTATTGAATGTTTTATAATACTTATTTTTTTTGACACTTTGAAATAGATTTTCAAGTAAATCAAAAAATAAAAAGGTGCAAAATGTTTTATTATAATTTTGAATATTTAAATCAAATATAGTATTTTTCCGTTAGAAATATTTCACAATCAGCAGTATTATTGATGAAATATCGATATGAGTGATTGAACAATGATTCACATATTATAATTACTAAGCATTAAATTTTACAAGGTTTTATTATCGAATGAGATAATATATTGCTACTAACTATTACCAGATAGATCAATAATCAATATTCGTGAGTCTTTCTAAATATTTTTTTTTAAATATCTATAGTTCTTAGATTTATTATTCATTGATACACTCGAAATTTTAGGGATTATTCCATTTTTTATTGGTAAACTTATATGTAAATATTATAATAATATTTGAACTAAAATTATCTATTAAAAATATTCTCGAAATTCGATATCACTTAATAATGACTTACATCACATATTTAAATTTTATTAATCAAAAAGAAAATTCCAAAGAAGAAAATATAGAACATTAAATATTATTATATTTTCTCATTGAGATAAAATATTTTGATAGACATTAAGAACAATATTTATTCAGTAATAATTCTTTTTGTTTTAGTAGAAATATTTCATGCTTTTATATAATTAATAACTTAAATCTTTTATTATTTATTTTCGTATCAATATAATAAGACTTAATATTGTATGTATAAATTGGAAAATTTGTTTTCATACATTTATATGTGTCAAATAGTAATAAATGACGCATATATAAATGATGAAATTCTTTGGTCGGAAGAGAAACAGAATAGAAAGAAAAAAAAAGAAGCTGAATTGTTGTTCTTTCTATTTTCATTGCTTACTGATGGTGACATTTTCTATGCTTCTGTTATTGTTGTTGTTGTCGATGATCAGATATTTTTAAGGCGCACATGGAATGGAACAAGGTAAATTGAGACAACGAATGATGTTGTTTGAAAGAGAAACAAAAAGAAAAAGAACTAGAAAGAAGTATGTATAGTTTATTCTCATTTTTTTTTAAACAATGTTTGAATGTGTAGGTAAAGATAAAAATTATTTTATGTTAACATATCTTTGTTAGTTACCTGATCAATATGTCAGGTATCCTTTAGGAAAAATCTCTAATAGTCATGAAAGTCACGGTATATAACACCTTATCTATATTTGTTTTATTTATAATAAATTCCATAGTAATGACTCAGAACTAAAATATTTTTGTTTTTTTAAATATTTAAATAAAACTATTTATGAAGAGATGTGTGTTATTATACTCACAAAAGATGAATGCAATTCTCTTTGGAATTTTTATGATATTATATTTTAGATATTATCGTGTGTTTAATTTGTTTAAAAAAAATATTTTTCTACTATTAGATTGAATATATTAATCGCTTCCAAATATTATCATGTCCATAAGATCGTTATCAATTTTAAATGATCATGATAATACTAATCGTTTGTCAAGTATTAGATCAAGTCAACAAATAACGCTTGAACTTCGTTACAGCGATCGACGCGAAGGTTTAGAAAAACGGGTAAAAACTCGGTTTTTACCGACAGCTACGATTCGAGATGTTATAAAAGAATTTTTAAAACTTGTCAATCTAGAACATATACGTCCTGAAGATGTTAATCTTGTTAATATTATTTCTGATCGATTGAATTGTGTATCTGCATATAATGAACATATGACACTGGAGGAATTAAGTATTGTGGATGGTTGTACTCTTTGGTTTGAACCATTACTCACTTCGACAGAACAAGAACCCTTATATCTAACGGTATGGGCATCATATATTCTAAAGAGTGTAATATTCAAATGGTATAAAAATATTACCACATTGGGTATGCTTCTTGAAGATATTATTAAAACATTTTCATTAGAATCGATTGATCGTGAACGTATTCATCTTTTTTATGATTCTGACGAACTTAATCTTGTATCACATCATGATGAGCTCTTAAGTAAATTAGGAATCAAAAATCGTACATTTATTGATATTGGAATCATTCCACCAATTTCTCTGACAAATGATCGTGCATCTTCTGGTTATTTATCATCTTTCGATGGTGAAAGCAGTATTAATCATTCATCAAATATTAAATTAAATAAATATATAACACTTGAACTTCAATATAGTAATCAACAAACAGGTTTAGGAAAATGTGAAAAAGCTCAATTTTTACCAACAGATACGATTCGTGATGTTATCAAAGAATTTTTAAAACGTGCACATCTTGAACATTTACGTCCAGAAGATGTTAAGCTTGTCAAGTTTGGTCGTGCTGAACAATATGATTCGATCCCTTTAATAAGTACATATAAGACTTTGAAGGAGCTGAAGATTGAAGATGGGTACACTCTTTATTTTGAGCCATCACACACTTCAATGTCTGCAATATCATGTCGTCTTACGGTAACAAAACTAAATGATATTGGAAAAGTAACATATACATGGGATAAAAATACTACCACGTTAGGTATGCTTGTTGATAATATCATTAACGACTTTTCTTTAGAATCAATCAAACGCAAACATATTCGTCTGACTAAGTATTTGGATGAAGAGCTCAATCACATATCGAACTCTCACAGATTACTGAGAGATTTAGGTGTCACCGACCATGACTTGATTTTCATAGCGATCGTTCGACCACATTCATCCGGTACTGCTAATGAAGACCTTAATGTTCATGTTGTTTTTGATAACACTCGTGGCAGTCAGATGATCGACGTATCATATAAGGCAACCATTCATGACTTGAAAAATCAAATCCAGGAACATTTCGAAGATTATCATCTTCTTCATGACTTCATATTGCACGATCGGATGAATAATAGAATATACCTGAGTAATGACTATCAAAAACTATACGTTCTAGGCATAAAACCTGGTCACACCATTTATGCAAAATTTCGTCTAGTGCATTCAAAAAATCAACTATTCACTTCAAATATTGTAAATAATAGAGCGCCAAGAACTTCATCTTTAGTTTTGAAACATCAACCTAATGAAGTTATTGTCAATTATCAGTTCTCAACATTCGAATCCACCAAAATTACAGCTTCAATATATGATACTGTCGGTGAGTTAATAAAAAAACTAGAAGCTCTCAAGAAGAATCGACCATTTTCTCAATTCGATATATCGTGTGGTTCAATTATTATTGATCAGAAAAAACCAAATCGTCGTTTAACTGATTTTGGAATACAATCTGGTGATATAATTGAGGTTACTATCCTAGACAACACATCAACCCATATTTCAAACGCTACGAATCGAATTACTACATCACGTATATCGAGTAATCTACGGCTTTATTCAACACCTGTTGGATTATCTAATCTCGGAAATACATGTTACATGAACAGTGCACTTCAATGTCTCGCTCATGCAAAACCATTAACGCAATTCTTTTTAAATGGTCTTACTCAGGATATGTCAGATGATGATAAATATATAGATACTGAATGGAATCCATTTTATACAATTGGTACAGTAACTGGAGCTTATGCTGATGTATTACGAAATTTATGGTTACCCCGAGACACTATTTATTATTTTCCAAAGTTTCAACCTACTCATCTTAAAGAGATAATCGGTTTGAAAGAGGAACGTTTTGCTGGTGTGGAACAACAAGATGCCCAAGAATTTATGACTTTTCTTCTCGATGAAGTCCATAAAGAATTAAAAGAAAAAAATGGTAATGGTACAAATACTATTATAGAAGAACTATTTTTTGGAAAAATACAATCAACTATCACCTGTGATCAATGTAAACATGAAGAAAAAACTACAAATCCAATTAGTCTCTTGTCATTACCACTCATACAACAAGGACGTATATTTATTATAAAATTTATTGCAAAAAGTGGTGATAGTGACTTTACAACCGTCACTGTACCCGAGAATGCTCAAGTTAAAGATCTTATACAAGCTTATATTGATTCCCATCATTCGTGCTGCGGTTTGTATAATATTGTACCTATGGCAGATGATGGACCACTTGACTTAGATATGCCATTGAATCAATTATCTATTACAGAAGTAACACTTGTTGAAGAAGATAAATTTGGAAGTAGTTTACGCTTTAATCGATTCGACAAATATTCAAAAAAATTAACTCTCGGAGATTGTCTTCGAGAATTTTTTTCACTTGAACATCTTGAAGATTCATGGTTATGTCAACAAGAATCATGTAAAAAACATACAAAAGCCACTAAACAACTTCAACTTTGTAGTCTTCCACCTATACTTGTTATTCAATTCAAACGATTTTCACATAAAGATGGTATACGAGAAAAAATCGACACATTTGTTGATTATCCAATTAATGGACTCGATTTAAGTACTTTTATATCATCATCAAACGAAGAAGGCATATACGATTTATTTGCTGTTAGTAAGCATATAGGCTCAATCTATGGAGGTCATTATATAGCATGTGCTCGACATGAAGTAAATGGTAATAGTGATTGGTATAAATTCGATGATTCATATGTATCGTCATTTTGTAATGATAGTGATATAGTTTCACAAGATGCTTATCTTCTTTTCTATATGAAAAGAGATAAACCGAAGCAATCACTAGCAGTAACAACATCTTAATATACACAACATTCTTCCATGGTCTTATATTTGCATTTAAACAAGACTTTGCTTTGAGTTTTTTGTAGAACATACTTGTATAATATTGTGTTTTTTTAAATTTCTACATTCTTGTTAGAAAATCTAATAAATATTTACAATCTATTTCTTTTCTTTTATATTGAACAATATTTGAGAATTTCATTTTCTGTTTGACTTCATAATATGTTGATATGAACGAATAACTTTATATTAATCATCATAATTCTGTAATAAAAATTTTTTTTCCGATATGTGCTAACATTAACAATGTTATTATCGAAAGTTTTATTGTTAATCTACAAAGTACAATAAAAATATGTATATAAACTAATAATATACCATTTCATACGACTGTGTAGAGATCTAGCAACTTTAAGATTTGCTGCCGATGAGTAATAGTAATAATTCTTAAACATTTAAAATCTTTTCAGATGTAATCGATACTATTTGTGATATCAATAGATTTACTTTAATGATCAATTACCTATATGAGAGCCATATTTTGTAAAAAGATTTTGTTTTACAAATATTTTCTGAAGTCTAACGAATTGTAAAGAAAAATACTGCAATACTATCATTTTTTGTATAAGAAAATGTATTTCCTATTTAATGTATAACGTGAAACACATGACTCAATGCAACACAACCAATTTATGTTTCAAGAAATAGTCACATCAAACAAAATTAATAATCATTTTATCATGAATCTTTGGATTTTTTTATTTGACAATGCATAGTTTCTATTTAGGAAACACTTGCTGTGCAGTTGAATTAAAAGATATTTTATCTTTCGTCAAATGTGAAACATAAAGAAGTAATTTGAGAAATGACTATTAGCTTCCTTGCATGTAGAAAACAAAATAAAATTCAAATAACTATAGTCGATGAATCTATAGAAGGTTTTGGTAGACTATTTACTAATACAGATATTCAAAAATGGATTGTAATTATATTACTGATTAAAAAAAATAAGTCATACATTTCAAGAATAAAATTTAGTATTATTTTTTTTAGCTGTATTTTAAAGTAATTATTCGGATCTATATGTTTATTCTATCAATAGGAATTATATTTTAATTTAATAGATCAATAGATGTAAATGTAAATGTGTGTTATCTATGCAGATATAAAGTTGTTATTAATGGTCACTCAATAATTCTCATTTATATGTTTATCAAATATAAAAATCTTTAGTTGAAAATGACTCTCGGGCTTATTAAAAACAGTATTTAATCGTTGATAATCAGTCTATGAAAAGCTTTTATTCTTTTTTTGTCCCTAAATATATGAGATATTTTATTTATCATTGAATGAATGAATGAATGAATAAATATTTTTCAGTAGCAAAAATTATTTCATGAACGTTCTCACTAACAATATTAATGTCTAACATTGCTGTTTAATTAAAATTGATAAGAAAATTGAATGAATGTTCCATAACAATGCCATTGGCTTCCAGCATCGAATCGAAACTTCATGGTTGGTTGATCACTATGCTCAGTTTTAAAACAAGCAGGTTTTGATTTGAATGTATCCCATTTGATAATGACTTCACTACCATTATCCATTGTACGATACGCTTTTGTACACATAACTGGTTCCATACATAATGAATAGGATGTCGTCAGATGACTTTGAAATAAAAGTGTCATATTATACATAGGCGCATCCCAGAATAGAGATACTTGTGAACAATTATTATCATATGCCAAACGATTGACGACAAATGTTGCATTCTCACAATTTGAATAAATAAATTGTGAACACTGAGTAATCTCACCTGCAGACGCTTTGCAATCACCATTCTTACGTTGACCAAGTACGATAATTGAAACAGAAATAAGAAACACCGCAATAAAAATAATCTTATATGACATTATAGTTGACTTCAAACAAAAATATGTCTTGCTTATATCTTTATATTCTAATGTAAATCGAGCAGCTGCTTAAAATCTCATAGATAAGAGAAGATAAGTATCTCTTACAATAGACCGTATACAAAGTATAAGTAGTTGTATAATGCATTCTTTTCAAAATATTAATTATTGTTAAATCAAATCTACAATATTTATGATTACTTATGTTCAGCTGCATCCTAGATTCAAAACATACTACTATTACAGACCAATATTGAGAGATCAATGAATTTTTATCAATAAAAAGTCTCATGATCAAATAAATAAATAAAACAATAAATTGAATAAATCAATGCCCTTATTGGCATAATTTTGAATTTTTTATTGATTTTTAATGTATGATTGACTCATTAGTAAAACTTTGAGGATGGGTAACAAATGTCCGTTTACTTTGATTTCTTTATAATTTTTCAGCAAATAAATTAAGCAATACAGTGTATTAGTAAATAGTATTTTATTTTTTCCTATATGATCATTAGATAAGACTTAATTACAATCCATAAAAAAAATTTGATAAATGTTGTAGGACATTCTGATTAACTTCTATCATCAAATCGAAACTTCATTGTAAGTTCAGCGGTTCGAATACAGACAAATTATTAATGAAATAAAACCTATTCGACAGGAATTTCGCGACTATTATCTAATATACGAAAACTTTGCGCGTATCCAACTGCATCAATATATAATAAACGAGTTTTTGTCAATTGACGTTGAACTAATACTATCATATTATACGCAGATGCATTCAAAAATAAAACTATCGGTGAGTATTTATCATTATATACAAGACGATCCATATATCATCGTTTCGTTGGTGTTTGAAACAAAAAATTATATACTAATAGAAAACTCTCCGATGGTTGGAAATGCACACAAATATAAGAAAGAAATTACTGTTCAAATATTAATTAGGTATCATGTATTATTTATATAAAGTTCAATTTGAAATTGAGTATCAGATATCTTTATTAATCGAATAATCATGAGGTAATTGAATTGTAATAACAAATAGTTTTTCTTAAAACCTAATCAAATGAAAAAATTTTCAAATCTCAAAATGATATGATCAATTGCTGAATGAAAATTGAATCGAAAACTTCTTTTTTTTATAAATAAAATAAACAGAAATAATGTTGTACATATATTTATTTAGAAAAAAAAAGAAATAAAATTACAATGACAAATTTTTTAATGTCAATTCTATTGCTTGATTAAAATATAAAAAAAATATTTTTTTAGTTAAATAAAATCATTTTTTCACTCTTGGTGATTGTTTCATTCGTTTTATATAAGTTTGAGATGAATCTTTACTATCATTATAACCACTAAATTTATCATTATCATATTCTTCATCTTCATCATCAACCATCATTGATTCTTCATCTAATCCTTCATATGTACGACGTCCTATTTAACAAAAAAATTAAATATTAAATAAATATAATAATTCTTATTAATACTTACGACCATATGGTGGTTTTGTTGGTGTATCTGAAGTTGTTCGTTGTAATTGTTTTGTATGAAATTGATAGTGATCATTTGCATCAGTATCAACTGTAACATGAGTATGTGGTGGAAGTTTCATTTGAATAATTAATTTTGAAAGTTCTGTTGTTATATGTTTTTCCAAATATCGTTTTAATGGACGAGCACCATAAACTATAATTTAAAAAAAAAAAGAAAATAGATTATTAGAGATATCATATAAAATAGTTAAAAAAAATATTTTAAATTACTTGGATTATAAGATTTTTTAAGTGTTGATTGTACAGCTTTATCTGTTAAACTAATTGTTATATCTTGTTCTTTTAAACGTTCTTCAAGTGATTTTAATTGAAGATGAACAATCGAAGATAATTGATTGATATTAAGTGGTTGAAAAAATACAATATCATCCAAACGATTTAAAAATTCTGGACGAAAATGTAAACGAACCTTTAAAAAATAAAAATAAATCTTATTATTTAATATAACTAAAACAAAAACCAAAACAAACTTCTTTCATAACACGATCTTTAATTGCTTGAGATAATTTTCCATCCGAACTTTTTCCAGCTAATGATGGATTTTCTACTTCTTCTAAAATATATTGTGCACCTATATTTGATGTTAATACAATAATTGTATTTGTAAAATCAACTGTTCGTCCTTTTCCATCCTAAATAACAACTTCTTTTTTTTTATGTCAAAAGAAAATCTAAACTTACAGTAAGACGACCATCATCTAAAACTTGTAATAATGTATTCCAAATTTGTGGATGTGCTTTTTCAACTTCATCAAATAAAATTACAGCATATGGTTGTCGTCGAATAGCTTCAGTTAATTGTCCACCTTGTTCAAAACCAACATAACCTTTAAAAAAGAAAAATAAGAAAAAAAAATGTTTCTTTTTTTTGTTTAATTTATTTACCTGGTGGTGCACCAATTAATCGAGCAACTGAATGAGATTCTGTATATTCACTCATATCAATACGAACCATTGATTTAGCTGAATCAAATAATTCTAATGCTAATGTTTTAGCTAATTCTGTTTTACCAACACCAGTTGGTCCTATTTTCAAAAAAAATAAAAGAAGCAACTAAAAAAGATTCTTTTTATGATTAATTAAACAAACCTAAAAATAAAAATGATCCAATTGGTTGATTTTGTCTTGAAAGACCAGCACGACTTCTAAGTACAGCTTCAGCAACACTATCAACAGCATCATCTTGTCCAACGACTTTTTTATGTAAATGTTCACTTAATTTTAATAAACGTTCACGTTCCGTTTGAGATAATTTTGATACAGGTATACCTGTCCATCGACTAACTATTTCAGCAATAGCATTTGGTCCAACAACTTCTGTTAATAATCTATCTTGTTGTTGTTTATTTTCTTCTGTAATACGATATTCTGTTTCAGTTATTTTTTTTTCAAGATCAGGTATAGCTCCATATTTCATATCAGCAACTAAAGCTAAATTTTTTTCACGTTCAGCTTGTGCCATTTTAACATGAAGATTTTCTAATTTTTGTTTTAATTTTCTTAATTCATCAACACGTTCTTTTTCTGCTTTATGTCGTAATTTTAATGGTTTTAATTCTTCACGAATTTTTGCTAATTCTTCTTTAACTTGTTTTAAACGTTGTTTTGATGCATCATCTTTTTCTTGTGATAATGCTGTTGCTTCAACATCTAATTGTAATTCACGACGTTCTAATTGATCAATTACTTCAGGTTGACTATCTAATTGTACACGTATACTTGCACATGCTTCATCAATTAAATCTTAAATAAAAAAAAACAGAATAATTTAAATATTTTATATATAGATATATTTACCAATAGCTTTATCTGGTAAAAATCGATTTGTTATATAACGATTAGATAATTGTGCAGCAATAACTAATGCTGAATCAAGAATTCGAACTTAAAAGAAAAAAAAAAAATTTTTTCTTTTTGTTTTTTTAAATAAATAAATTCATACCACCAAAATGTGATTCATAACGATCTTTAAGACCACGTAAAATTGAAACACAATCAGCAACTGATGGTTCTTTAACCATAACTTGTTGAAAACGTCTTTCAAATGCTGGATCTTTTTCAATATATTTTCTATATTCATCTAATGTTGTTGCACCAATACAACGAAGTTCACCACGTGCTATAAAGAAAAATTTCTTTTTCTTTAATTTAAATTTAATAAAAATTCATACCTAACATTGGTTTTAATAAATTTGCAGCATCCATTGCACCTAAAGAAAAAAAAAAATAATAAAATAATTTTTATATGGAAAAATTTTTCTTTAATTACCTTCAGCTTTTCCAGCACCAAGAACTAAATGTATTTCATCAATAAATAAAATAATTCCACCATGTGAACTTTCAATTTCTTTTAAAACTGATTTAAGACGTTCTTCAAATTCACCACGATGACTTGCACCAGCTAGAAAAAAATAATATAATTTTTATTTAAATATAAAATCATTTTCAAAAAATTTTTTACCAACTAATGCACCCATATCTAATGCAATTAAACGTCTTGGTAATGTATCTGGAACATCTTGATGAACAATACGCTGTGCTAAACCTTCAACAATTGCTGTTTTTCCAACACCCTAATTAACAAAAAAAAAAAAAAGAATTTTTTTTTTGTAAAAGAAATAATTTAATTCTTACTGGTTCACCAATTAGTACAGGATTATTTTTTGTTCGTCGTGATAATACTTGTATACAACGACGAATTTCTTGATCTCGACCAATAACTGGATCTAATTTACCTGATTCAGCATCTGCAACTAAATCATGACCATATTTTTCTAATGCTTGATATGTCTATAAGAATAAAAAAAAAACAAAGATTTATTAAAAATAGAATTTCTTTTTTTTTTTTTTTTTTAATTAAATACTTGTTCAGCTTTAGCGGATGTAACATTTTTATTTTGTCTTATTTGTTTAATAACTTCTTCCATACGTTTTTTACTTAAACCAACTGAAACAAATGCTGATGTTGTATCAGAATCTTCATATAAAGCAGCTAATAAATGATCAATTGCTGTATGACTATCTTTTTGTTGTTTAGATAATTTTTTTGCTTGTTTTAATACATTCATAAATGATGAATTTGGATAAATTTTTGATGGTGGTGGATCTTGTTTAGATAATTTTTTTAATTTTAAATCAATTGATTGTTGAACTTCTTGTACATTAAATTCAGCTTTTTTTATTAATTGTCGTGCTAAACCTTGTTCATCTTCAATAAGTACATGTGCTAAATGTAATGGTACAAGTTCAATATGTTTTTCTTCTTGAGCATATTCTAATGCTTGAGATATTGCTTTGTTACTTTGATCAGTAAATTCTTCTGGAGAATAAGACATTATTAAGTTCTAGAAAATAATATTAAAAAAAAAAATTATAAAAATATGAAAAGAAAGAAAGAAAGAATTTATTTTTTTTTTTGGAAAAGGTCTTATTTATACTGACATATAACTGTCCAAAACTAAATAAACAATGTTATGTATCGTATAGAATAGAAATATAAGAGAAAATTTTTATTGGATCGTATCTTGCCATATTCTAATAGCTAAGGTGACGCTAGAGTATATTATTTTATGAGAAATAAATTTTTTATAAACTATCTGCCTATGTTCATTCTATTATTAAGAAAAAACGATATAAATCAAAGATTGTTTCGTTTACTTACTAAATATTAATTGAAAAATAAATAAAAGCGTAAGTTATACAGTTATATTAATTAGTTGTAAATGACAAATGACAATTATATTTATATAAAAAGTAAGACAATAAAGAATATTCTGGAAAGTTCTAGAAATAAAGAGTACATTCGTGGATAGTATAGAAGAGAACAAAAGAAAAAATTCGATATTTACCTGAATCTGATGGAAAGAGTATGAAGAATAGGCGTCATTGCCCCATATGGCCATATCAACAGAACGGAAAAAAAGTAAGGAAAAAAAAGAAAGTGAATGGTTGTATAATGATATTATACCATTATGTTTAACCAATTCTTTGCATTATATTCTGATTATATTTACGTATTTAATGAAAATACAATAAACTATCTAATAATGTAGTACCACTAATAATTCGTTAGTTTTATTATATGAGAAGAATAATAAAATATCTTTAGAAAATTCCACATGGATGTAAGTATTTATATCATCATACTTTTCTTGAACAAAAGATCATTATTAATAAGTGTATATATGTCGTGTCAAAGTTATAACTTCAACACGAAACTTTGTCCAAGTTATTTAGATGAACTAAATAATTATTGACTATTTAGTGAATTCCCATAATAAAAATGCGTATTTATAGTTAATATTGCATTTTCATATGGTACATATGACTTTTTCTTCTAAAAATGAATAAATTATTTTAATATTATTCAGGAGGATTAAAATTTAGACTTCATTGATACTCTATATATTTATCGTTCAACTCACATTCCATTAAGTTTTACATTTGATGAAAGTTCATTGGAAAACTATAGCTTAGGTTTAGATTACAATTAGAATTTAATTTAATAGAATCGAACGGTTCATCGAAAAAAAAAATTAAATGCTTTTTTAAGATCATGCCTTATATCAGGTGAAAAAAAAAATTTTCTAGACTGAAGTTTACAAATACTAATGAAATTTTTTTTTTGTTTTGAGATATATTGAATTTATCTCAAACAACTACGAAAAAAAATTTCCAAAGGTTGTTGATTTAATTTTTAATATTCTTATTTTTCACATATAGACTGTTATTTGCGTTATGCATAATAGTGTTCGCAATAACACGTGCATATTATTAATTAGATGGTTTTTTTCGTTCCTGCTGAATGACAGTTATAGGCTTCCTCTTTCGTTCGAATTGTTTAAATTCATTTCAAACAAATACCACGTAATAAAATCTCTGATATTGTCACAGGACGCATCCATAACTTTTACACTAAAAATACTCCCAGTCTCGAGTTGTTAACATTTTGAAACTTGACATAATACTAGTATATGAAACTATTGTGTGAAATGTCAAGCGAAAAATTGGCCACCAAAGGAGCTTTGAAAAAAAAACCATCGCAAACAACATCTATCATTAAAAAAGCTACTAAGAAAGTTGACATTGTAGATCCATCGACTTATTAGTATACTAATAAGGTTTCAAAATCATTTTTAACAAGAGATGTTTCATGTTTATTTCCAAAAACACAAAAAACAAAGTGTTTTTTTTTCATAAAGATCAGTGCTAAGCTATACTTCCACAGGAACAATTAATTTTTTTAAATGAAAGCATAGTTTATTATTTTAAACTGAAAGAGTAAATGCCTAGCAGTCCTGATGCTGTATTATTAGATTATGTAGTATGTAGATATGTAAAACAATAAGTTAATAAAATACATATTAATTCTCTTGATGAACCTTACAAAAAGCTTTTGTATATCGATAAAGTATTAACTTCCTAACGAATGAGAGTTTTCATGGTATATAAGGTTCGACGCTCTCATATCAAATGTCGTTTATAAGTGCACTTTTTTTTGTATTTATATATATGAAAAATAAGACTTAAAAACGATGTCAACAATCTTTAAAAATTTTTTTCGCAGATGTTTGAGATTCATCAATTTTTTGGGCTAGAGCTCAAGAAAATAAAATATAAGTTGTATGATTTGATAGAGCAGCCGATGCTCTATCCAACCGTATTAAAATGAGAAATTCTTAATGCATTGTATAAATACAACAAACTACACAAAACTATTAAAAATAACGTAATCAACCTGTATATGTGATTGATTGATCGATCCGTCTAACATATCCAGATATGTTCATTTTCATATGTTACATAATAACATTGGTGTGTTGTTTCTACAGAAAATGATCATGAAGCATATGATGTCTACTGTTAAATGAATCAAATATTTATTATGTCTTAATTTACAAGAACTCGGTAATAAAAGAAAAGCGAGTTATTATATTTAAGAACTCTGACTTTGATAGAGGTTTTTTTATTTAATAAACACTAATATCTGAACAATATGAAAAAAAACAACAATGACAATAATAATATTATCATTGCTCGACAAAGTATCGATATAATGACAACGTCAGTTTACCAATCTTTCATCAATTGCTTCAATTGACGAAGTAAAAGTCCTTTCTGCTTTGTGTGTACATGACTAAATGAAATTACTGAAAAATTATTAAATAAAAAATTCTCGTTCTAAATGAATTATTTTCTCTTGTATTACATACACTGATATTACATTTTCTTTTGTAATATAATTCAGCTGAATTGTTGAAGAAGAAAAATGTAAGATAATTAAGGAAATTGCCTAAACAATTGAAACATAATGGTATAATTGACTTATTTTATTGGAATAAACAATAGTGGAAGATTAATGTTTTTTTTTTTGAAAGATAATTCGTATTCTCCAAGCCAATATGGGTAATCAAGATTATTTTCATTTCCTAATATACAAAATGACCGTTTTATTAGTAAGTTTTTCGTTATTAATATCACTTGAATTGACAATTTATTTTTGTCATAATTCTTTTTCTATTTATCAATTCTATATATTTTATTTTGTTTGAAATATTAGAATAGAAATTAAAGAAAAAAAAAACTTATAGTGTTTTAATCTTGATTTAAATCTTTCCATTTAAGAAAATATTTGATAGAATCATTTTGAATCCGACGATCAAAGATTTTTCACTACAAACATTTCTTCTCATAATTTTATTTTAGAACTTAACATCAATAATCATTGTTTAAACATAGAAAGGATCAGTTAAGATTGGATGTTCGTAGAAGTATTATATCAGACCCAGCAAATAGATCTAATACAAGATCTTCTAAAAACGAAATAACTCTTAACTAAAAAATCGCTTTATTGAATTTTTTTAAATATTTTATATTTAAAATCAAAATTATTTTGTTTGAGAGAAAATAGTTGAATGGTTGCTGATTTTTTACTTTATATTTGATGAATATACTATGAAAATTTTTATCGAATATTGGATGTATGTGTAACTGTTTTTATTTCTTCAGCAAAGAAAATGAAATAATAGATAGAAAAGAAAAGAATAAATAAAATACTATTTGTATACATGAATATTATTCTGTTCGCTCTATTATAATGGAACCGATAAAAAAATCACAAAAAAGAAAGAATACATTTCAATCAATAGAATAATTTTGTTTTTTTTTGTATATTTTACTAAATTACGTATAATTTTCATTTTTGGAAAACTAAACTAAAAAAAATCATTGCCTTTATGATTAATAATCGATATATTTCCTCTTGAGTATGTTATATTGTTTAGAGGAGAAAAATGTAATTCTACTTTTTTCAGCAATTGTTTTGATTTTATCAATTACCATTTAATTTATTTACTTAATATATACTAACTTTCGTTTAGATATATTTCAGTTTGACTATTATCTTCTGAATTTATTGAAAAAGAAAAGAAACAAACAGAATGTATAATTCTTTTCCTTCTTATTGTTGTAATAATATTATTTATCTTTTGGATAGCAAAAGAAAAACAAAGGAAGAAAAAACAATACTAAATAATACTTTTTAAACAAGTGAATGGATCACAGATGTAACAATATCATATTTGTTGTGTTTACCATGTGTTAATTTGATGCAATCTCGCTTTAATTTCAATATATCATTACAAATTTTTATTAAAAAAGTCTTTGCTTTCCTATTTATGCAATATTGTCTAGAAATAGCTTATTCATTTCTGAGAATCTCCGAATATTTGTTAGAATACATATATATACTTCTACAACATCTTAGTACTTGATAATGTAAATAGATAGTCAAATGCCAATGAAGTTCATCTTATAAGTCACAATATATAACTTTCAATATTAGATCCAAAGCACATCTTATGTATTTTCTACAAGAACTTTCTTTTTACTTTTTTTGTACAACTTTTCTGACGTTTACAATAAAGTTTTATAAAATAAATTTGAGTAAGTGTTTATGAGATTGTATGCAACTAACATATACACTAATTGTAATAGATTATGATCGCTAGGTGAAACAATTATTTTAAAGAAAATAGTAACACAACTGTGTTGACTTCTTCATTGATTACTAAAAATTTTAATAAATTCAACTAAATGTACCTAGCCCTTTGAAAATACTAATTATACATAAGTTACATCTTTTCCTAATTTATTTCGAGCCAAATTCTATTATGAAATGAACAAAATAATGTAATTTAGTGATCAAAATAAGATCAAGAATAGACAATTTACAATTCAAAATATGTTTGTTTTCCGGATGAAATGAGCTGAGCAATGTCTGCTATTTGTTCTTTTGCATCTGATGATCTAACTTTGTTAAGCATTTGTTGAATTTCTTTAGCCTTTTTTATATAACTATCATTCTTCAACATATGTTCAATATCGGCTTGAAGATTATTCGAAACTTGTCTAGCCATTCCTAATTCAACAACTTGTTGAGCATTATCGAATTGATCAGCAATGAAAGGCCATACTAATAATGGTTTTCCATATATCATACCCTCTACCAATGAATTCCAACCTCCATGAGAAATAAATAACGAAACAGAAGGATGAGCCAAAACAGTGCGTTGAGGTACCCAGTCAAGAATAAGTTGATGATTGGAATTGAGATTTGACAAAGATGAAGGAAAAGATGCTTTTGTTTTTAATGACCAGATAAATGAATATTGCGAAAGTGTAAATGCAAGTGTATCAATCATACTTGGTGGTATTTGAATGAATGAACCAAAAGCAATATAAATTACAGTAGCAACGGATTGCTTATTGAGCCAATTTGTCATTTCTAATGCCTACAATTCAAACAAATTCATATGATAGATCTTTAGTAATAAATTCTAATTTAGTTGATTTAATATTTACTCTGCTTTCTGATGATTCTTTATTCTCGAGTATGATTGGACCGACAAAACGAATAGGTGCATAATTTCCAGAGAGTTGTTGAAATTTATTAACGTATTTTCCTTCTAATTCTTTCCAAGAATTACATATAAAACCAGCAGCATGAGGAATGTTATTTTGAAAATAATGGAAAATTTCTTTTTGCCCTTTAGTATCTGAATTTATTTTATGTAAATATTTGACAACACCTCGAAGATTGCTTGGTAAGAATATATGAACAGGCACTGAAATATCAAACAATGGTAATGGAGTAAATGATCGTGCAATAATCATATTAATAGGTCGTGAGATGGGTCGAGTAAGAAGAGATTCTAATGGTGACCAATTTGATGAACAAGTTTGAATCAATGATGCCACACAAGTACTGATATTCGAACGAAACAATTGATTGAGAACCACACCCATTCGCATAATTTCTGCAACGGCAATGTTCATTTGTTTGTCATCGGAATCTATCTGTAAGGAACAAATTGTGAAACATTATAAATGACATCATTTTTTGCAAAGAGTTCAATCCGACAAATCTGTGGTAGATATATCGATATTAATATCAACTCTCGTTGATCTTTCTTTCCTCTTTACCTCTTTTCTATAAGAGTGTTGCACCTAAATAGATACATTCTGAAGTGACGAGGAATCAATAAACTTCATTGCCGAGGATAGTGATAAAGCTACTCCTCCAGTTTGTCCTTTATAGTATACAAAATTATATGGAGACGTGAAGTTTTTTTTTTTCATCTTTCTATATTGAAAATGAATGAGGTTAATTTCATATAATCGAAAGAATAAAGTCTTTGTGCAAATATTTTCTATAATTATCGTTTGTGATTTATACTTTTAAAAAGCTAATTATGAGATAGTTTAACGAGGATGAATAGTAAATCATAGATTCAGTAATATTTCTATAAAAGAGACAAACCTTCTTAATATTGTTCAGATTGACTTGTGAATCCTGAAAATTAATTTCAATTGCTTCGTCATTCCCATCGATTAAACCAACGATATCGAGTGTATTACTATTACTGACATTAGTTAAAAGACCTTTGTGTTCGAGTTCTCGAATTCTACTTGCAGATATGAGAAAAGTAACATGATTATAAAATGAAAGTTGTTTGGCAAGTTCCCATGAAGCTATTTTAACATAAATTAATTACAAAATTGTTTCTATAAATCAATAAGTATTTTTTTATAAGAGGTACTTACGAAGAATATGGCTTAAATAAGGTGGAGCAATAACAAGAATATGTCCATTGATTTCATTTGACAATGAATAAAAAATCAATGCAGAAAATAAATGTACCAAAAATATCATTATGAATAAATATGCTGTCAATCATTTGTTCATTCGTATTTATACACCTCTAACAATCATGATCGACTGACATGGCTGACTGAATGCATATCAATTCATTCTAAGTTTACTTACTGTCCTCAATGAACTATGAACAATGACATTGAATGATGTACATCATTATCATGAAATTTTATTCGATGTAAAAATTTTTTGTTTTACTTTCATACAAGAGTTTTGTATAAGGTGAGATGAAACAAGAAAAATCTTTCATTGCATCTCGTTCGATGCGATGTCACACGTAGAAAAAATATTTTTAAGAAAAAGTGTTTAATTGATTAATACACCTATTAACTTGACATAGACACTCCCATAATATAATATTACATCATATTATGTTCTTATGATGAAGTTCATCATTTTTATTTTTTTTTCTTTCACAAAATAAAATCAGTTCTACAAATGAAAATATAACTTCAAGTGTATGAGACAATTTTAATCAAAATACAAAAATGAACTGTATAAAATAATCTATATAAATATCACTTTTTGTCTCCACTAAAGATTTACTGTCACTGATTCTATCTGACCATTTTTCATTTGGTCAATTGATTTCTACGTGACCGAAAATAGATTAAAAATTTTGTACGAAAATCTTCTTGACATAGGTTAGTAAGAAAAGAAAAAAAAACACGGGAATGAATGTTGATATTATACCATCAATTTTTTTGCAATAAGTGATCATATTTATATGTTCAGTAGAAAATATAATAAATTTATTTATTTATTATAAATAATTCGAATTAATTTGTAACGAAAAATAATCGTTGTCGTGACTGATGACTGTTCAATTTATCAAGCATAAATATGTATTTACATGAATGTAATCATTTACATTTTCATCTTTTTTTTTTTACCTATTTTTTCCTATTATCTAAGATTAAAGATAAGATTATTTTACATTGTATTTTTTTGTGTATATAAACATGAATAATAATCTAGTGTTAATTAAAAAATAATCAATTCGATTACTATCTTCTACCTCTATTATCATTGAATTATATGGTAATAAATTCAAAACCTAATAACTAAAAATAATAGGCTTGTACTTAATTGATTAGTATTTTGTAGTGAATAATCAGTATTTTTTGATCAGTGCATAGTTTGAAAGCGCTAAATAATAATTTACAAAGATTTAGCTTTCTAGGATGTAAGTGTGAGTGTCAGCCTTGTTGTATAGCTTATCAATCATAAAAAACCTCTGGAATCATGTTTCCAGTTGCAGTTCTGATTATTTGAAATGAGAAAAAATCGATTCCAGTTCGGTTCCTAAAACATCATGTGGAACAGAATCCAATACTCATCAGACAGTTATAATAGTTCTAAAAATATTTTGAGAAAATTTCACTGTTGAGTTCTTATAATTAAAAATAACGATATTTCTCATACAGACTGAAATGTTTAATCTTAATCTGTATGCAATTCGACGCTCTCAAATTATTATTTTACTCAGAAGATGTGATATTTATTGAAGGCTAAATTTTATACTGATTGTTTAGATAAAAGTACTGCCCATGTAATTTGTAATCAATATAATATTCTATCTTTTGTATATTGTCAAATAGAATATAGTGTTTTTGCCATCAAGTCATAAATTGTTATGATGAAATTAACATAATATTTTCTAAAATTTGTTTAATTAGAAATAATTTATTGTTTATTTTTCGTTTTGGATTTATTAAATCGTAATTATATAATAGAAGATTTATAAATAATCAAAGCTATTTATTTTGATTTAATAATCATAAAAAGAAAGATTAGAAGATTTTAGAAAAAAATGTAGTAGATAAAATTTTATAGGTGAATTAAAGAATTCAAAATGAATTTCTTAAAAATTGTATGTTACATTTTGGTAAAAAATTCGAAAAAAAAAGTGTTAAAAGAAGCTCTCCTCCTCTCAGAAAAGTCGATTTTTCGCCAAAATCTGTAGGTTAATTTTTTTTCTGATAAGTTTCTCCTAAGTTCCTATAGCTGAGGAATATGAATAAAAAAATTTTATTGGTCATTTTTCTCA
The DNA here is from genome assembly GCA_022393335.1 of Macrotrachela quadricornifera. Classification (NCBI taxonomy): domain Eukaryota; kingdom Metazoa; phylum Rotifera; class Eurotatoria; order Philodinida; family Philodinidae; genus Macrotrachela; species Macrotrachela quadricornifera. The sequence goes on along the minus strand of JAJEKB010021236.1, from coordinate 198,736 downwards.
GTCATATCATTTACGCAAGGAAGATTTTCTTCATAAGAACTTGATATAAAAGTAATAGTTTTGTTTTACTGTACAGCTGATAGTTAGGGCTAGGTTATGATAAAGTCAGATTTTTGAATTTTTCTTTTGGTAAATTAAAAAATTTCGAACTTTTATTTTGATTAGTGATTTTTTGACAAAGAATTGAAGAATTGAAGAATATGTCATGACTTAAAAACCAATCTGGCATACTAACACATATCCTGATTGTGTAAACTTTGTCCGCGTACAGGATATTTTTGATTAATGAATTGACTATAACTCATTAATAGCCTAGACTAAGTTTCTTTAAAAATTTGGTTGAAATCGGACGAAAAATAAAAAGATCAGTTTCTGAAGGGGGGGAGGGGGCGGTCTTAAGTATTGTATTGTATTCAAATTAGTTATTTTGTCTTCATCGCTCTTGTTTATAGGTATCAATGAATGATAAAATATTGTATATTAATCAAACTAATCAAATGTACGATACTATTTGAATATTGATCATGATTTTTTTCAAAGAAATTAAAGGTGTAATTAACAGTGAATGACGTCGAGTGCTATAGGAAAGATTTCTAACATACATCGTTAAAGATAAAAAATTTGAGATACTATCGAATATTTTTAATTGGAGAAAAGTATAGAAATTGATGTATACTTTGAGTCTTTATTGTCTATTTATTTCACAATGATCACTATTAAAACAGTTTTATAAAAAAAACTGACTATCTGTAAAAAAGAAGCCATTCTCTAACTGTGAAATCTTGGAATGAAATAATCGAATCATAATTCATCATTATGTATAGTATCAATGCACGACTAGATTGATTTTTATTAAATCTTCTGAGTAAACTATAGCGAAAATTTGAAATAGAACTCTTTTCTTTCGATCAAATATTTAATAGAGCACTTATTGATTATAATTAAACAAGCATTATTTTTAGTACTGTATTTTGGTTGATGAAACTCATATAAATAATTAAAAAATCTGTTATGTTAAAATACTTAGTCGTCATAAACTTCTATTAAAAAAATCATGATCTTCCTTCTAACTTCACCAAGGTTTCTATATGGAAATTATGCTTTTTAATGTTCCATTCTTTTTCAAAAAAATAATGTATTACCCTTATCCTCATCTTCTGTAGATATATATGTAAAAAATTTGTCTAATATATTCTTAATAAATACATATATTAAAAGACTTTATAAAAATATTTACTGTTGTTACATATTTTTTGTATATAAAAACATTGATGAATGATTATTTAAGTTAAAAATCAAAAATATTTTTTCAATATAGTTAATAAATACATTATAATACACTCTTATTGCGCATATCATCTACGTATATATTTGATTTTTATACAATTTATCTTATCTATTGATCATTCGTTTTATATTAAACTGTCTATTCAATTTATATTTTATTGATGATGTGCATACAGTCAACAACATGATATTTTCTCATGAAATATATAATAATTAAAAATAATAATAATTTACAATAAATAGCTAAATGTTCCATATAAAAAAACTAATGTAAAAATACAATGTATATTCGATATCATATTTAACTAAAAAATAATCGTGAACTGTTAAATTGTTTTACATACATATTAATATATTTTTTCGTATTTACCCTTAAATATGAATACCCTTGAGAATCATTAATTATTACAGTGTAAAATTTTAAAAAATTGTTGCATCTTCAATATAGATTGAAAGTGTGTGTATATTGAAGTAATATTACAATTTTATTCATCTATTTTGATAGCTATGTACAAAAGTTATAATCAATAACAATAAATTTATACTAAAAATACAAAAAAAAAAGTACTCAGTAATTGTTCATTGACATCATTTGATAATCAACATTAGATATAATTTATGTATGGTCCATTTACCTTCACCTTCAAAAAAAAAACCGTTCTTTTCATGATAAAATATATACTTTTTTACTAAATTGTGATTCATTTCTTTCAAGCGTTTGCATAGAGCGAAAACAAAATAGAAACTAGGGGGTATATTAACCCTATATATATTTATTTATATTTTATTCTACTTCAATATACAATAAAGCAAATAGTCTTGATTGTATTATTTATCTAATAATAATAACATTGATCACATTATTTATTTGAACAGAAAAAATTTGAGTAAGTATATAGAATATGATAGTATCGAAAAATCTAGATTTTAATGATTAATTTTTATAGAATTATGATAAAATTTATTCTTTTAATATTATCTTTAATGGTCTTGATTAATTCTCCAATATCGGATGCAATTGTGCTTTCCGATTTTCAACAAGAAGCTCTTCGTCAACATAATTATTATCGTCAACTTCATTGTGTCGGTTCACTGATACTTAATTCATCAATAAATGCAATTGCACAAGCTCATGCTGAACATATGGCATCAATTGGTGACCTTGTTCATAGTGGAACAGCTGGATTAGGTGAAAATATTTTCTATGCAGGTTCATCGGCTACATTTTCATACATTAATGGTAAAAATTAAATAATATTTATCAAAAAAAAAAAATAATTATTAAACCTATCTTCTTTTAAATATTTTATTAGGTTCAGTACCAACTAGAGATTGGTACAATGAAATTTCGAAATACAATTTTGTTACGTTACAATCTAGTGGAACAACTGGTCATTTCACGCAAGTTGTCTGGAAAGGTTCAACTCAATTGGGTATTGGTGCTGCCTTTACCAGCAATAACTCAATGGTTTTTGTATCGGCAAATTATTATCCTCCGGGAAATGTAGGTGGTCAGTATGCTGATAATGTCCTGGCATTATGTGCAGGAGGAGATTAATTATTTTCTAAAGACTATTTAAATATTTACTAATATTTTTGTTTTTTATTTCTATTTATTTAAAAAATATATATGAATATATAAAATTTAAAATTATTGTAAAAATTTCGTGTAATAAAATATAATAAAATCGCTTAAATGTGATACGAATACGATGATTTCATGAAATGTTCGAATAACTAAAAAATATGTTTCTAACTCAATTGATTTCATATTCACCAATATTCTTTTTTATTATTTAAGATATAATTACAAATTATTTATCAATCGTATACTGATTTGCTTAGTGAAAATATGAATTTAAAATTCACATTTTTATTGTTATACAAAACTGATAAATTATAAAGAAAAGGATAATGTATAATATTATTAAATAATGGTTCATTCTTCTTTATTATAAAGTTATGAATTGTAATCACGACATTTTCTGTTTACATAATTGAGAAAAAAAATTAAAGCAATGGATTTAAAGAATTTACAGTCATTCATTAATTCATCTTAATAACGAATTACAAGTAATAATTTTGCATATATTGAAAATTCCATCTGGATGTTTTTATTTTCTCAAGATCGAGATTATACTTTTTCCTAAGTAATTAGACAACATTTCCCCGTTTATTGATTTGTTAATTAATATTATTCATTATGATATTATTTTATTCGAGTATAATACTCATAAAAATATAAAAGTCGAAAACTAGATTTTAAATAATTTTACAATGATGATCTTTTGTTTCTTTCAATTAGTTATCTAAATTAAAGACGAAAAACAGCGGATGTATGTTACGCTTATTTTCTCCTATATTATTTTGCTTTATCATGCAAAAAAAAAATTGAAAAATGTATATGATTGTACTGATTTTTTTTTACAATAACATATATATATATTCAGGTCATAATCACCAGTTTAACGAACAATAATATTCGAAAAACGGCTATTTTTCTAACGAGTATTGAATAAGTGTAAACAACTAGATAAAAAATCATATGATCAAATATTCTTGTTTATTAACTAAATATTTCAATTATCTTAATGTTGAATAAATCAAATATAAAATTCCTACAACAAAAAAAACAAGACTTCATTTTTCTTTTCTGACTATTTTTGTTTTCTATGTTCATTAGTTTTAATATGAAAGAGATTATGATATATAATTAATAAGAAAAGAAAAAAAAACAATGTTATGAATATATTAATATTGAAATTTATAAGGATTATTTAACATTCGATTTATCTCATATATAAAAAAGAAATTAAAACAGAATGTTAATATTTCTGTAAGCTCTAATAAAAAGAATGTTCACTAAGGGAATGTAAATCATATTAAATGAAATGTTTTTTATTTTCTGAATTAAAATAACCCTCATTCTCATTTCGTACAAATATATTATTATTTCCTAATAAATGCATTCGTATATTTATATCATACATTACAGATTGATATATGATCTTGATGTTGATCTTAATAATAAAACATTTACAATATGTTTATTACGATTATCATCGGTACAAATAATAAAAAAATCAAACAATTTCTTAAACCTATATTAAATATTTTAATTTAATATTACATCATAATTATAATAAATATAATGAAAATGTTAAAAATTCTTTATTATAAAAGAAAAACATTCAATCTAGACATATGAAGCCATAGTTCTTTTCTCTTATTTCAACTGAATAAAATCAGGATAGTAATAATAAGATCTAGACATCATATAGTACTTTATCTACTTTGAATTTCACTTTATTTGATATTTGAATCATAATAAAATAATATTGAAAGCTTTTTAATTTTTTTCTTTAAAAAATTTTATCTCTATTAAAAAGTTGGCTATTGTGAATTAAAATAATGAAGTGATGACATAAAGAATATACAACTATTTGTTTTGACAACGAGTGAAGGTTGAAAATGACTTGAATTTTTTTATGAGAATAAGAAGAAAAAAGAAACTTTTTTTCATTAGTCGACAAAAAAAAGATTGCTTACATCCGACACTTTTTTTTTTTCTTTATTATCAAAGTATTTTTAATATTTAAATTATTATCATAACTTCTTTACTTTTTCTTTACCTATAAATTAAAAACATAATGTCACAACATCCAACTAATATTCTTCTAAATGATATTATTGAAAATACTGAAAATATTCAATTAATATGGCTTGATAATACATTATGTTCAAATGATATACAAACAAAATTAATTGAATTAAATTCAACTATATTATTTTTTACTGATATTAATCAATGTATAGAATTAATAAAATCAAATGAAGATGAACAAATTATTTTAATAGTTTCAATTATTTTATCAGAAAATATTCTTTCACAAATTCATTCATATTCTTCATTAATATCTGTATTTATATTCTCTTTAAATAATGAATATAAAAATCAAGATTTATTAAAAAAATATAAAAAAATTATTCATATTTATTCTGATTATAATTTATTAATAAAATCAATTGAACGAACAATAAATATAATTGAACAACAAATAATATCTTTTAATATATTTAATCAAAATAATAATTATAAAAATGATTTATCAAAAGATTCATCATCATTTCTTTGGTATCAACTTATTATTAATATACTTAAACAAATACCTAATAATAATAATAATAATAATCTATTTGATAAATATTATCAAAATGAATTATCTCAATTAAAAAATTTTCATATAAAAACTGAAACTATTGAATTATATAATAAAAAAAATTTTATTTATAAAATTTTAAATAAATCTTTAAGAACAAAAAATATTCAATTAATTTATTTATTAAGAAATTTTATTATTAATCTTTATGAAGAAATTCAAATAGAAAAAGATAATTTTCATAATAAAAATCAATTTATATTATATTATGGACAAAAAATTTTACATACACAATTAGATAAATTTACTAAATATAAAGATTATTATATATCACCAAATGGTTTTCTTTTTGCATCATTTAATAAAACAAAATCAATAACATTAGCAAAAACTGGTATATTATCTGATGAATATGAACCTGTTCTTTTTCAAATTCATATTAATTCAACATATAAACATATGAATTTTATAGAAATTTCTAATAATGAACAATTATTATTTAATATTGATACTATATTTAAAATAAATTCAATTGAATTTGATTCATCTCTTCATTTATGGATTATAAATCTTATTAATGATGATAGTTATTTTGATTATATACAAATATATCTTCAATCAATAAAAAATTTTACATATGATAAATCATTTTTTATTTTTTTTGGTCATCTTTTTATTGAACTTGATAAATTAAAACAATCAGAAATATATTTTTATATTTTATATCATTCATTTTCACATGATCATGAAGATTTTGCTTCTATTATTAATCAAATTGGAAATTTTTTTGCTGATAAAGGACAATTAATATTAGCATTAGATTATTATCAACAGTCTTATGAAATTCGTCAAAAACAATTACCTCATAATCATCCACATATAGCAAATTCATTGAATAATATTGGTTTAATCTATAAAGATCAAGGTAATTATGATGAAGCACTTAATTATTGTCAAAAAGCATTAATTATTGATGAAATAAATTATCCAAATAATCATTTATATAAAGCTATGACAATTGAAAATATTGGTGGAATTTATAAAGAAAAACAATTATTTTCAAAAGCTCAAACATATTTATTACGTGCATTAAATATGTATAAATATGTTCTTCCTACAAATCATCATGTTCTTATTGATATATTAAATAGTTTAGGAAAAGTTTATTGTGATCAAGGATATTTAGATCGTGCATTAAAATGTTATCAAAAAGCATTATCTATTTGTGAAATAAATTCTCTAAATGATCATTTAAAAAAAGCTCAAACTATTGAAAATATTGGATTATTATATAAAACAAATGGAAAATTAGATAAAGCACTTAAAGAACTTTTAAAAGCATATGATATATATAAAAGAATATATAAAAATGAACATTATGATATAGCACGATGTTTAGGTCATATTGGTCTTGTTTATGAAGCTATGAATGATTTTAATTTTGCACTTGATTATTATAATAAACAATTAAATATGGATGAAAAATGTTTATCATCTGATCATCAAAATATTCAAATTGATATTCAATGGATTATTGATATATATAAAAAGAAAGGTGAATTATTAAAAGCATTTGAATTTTGTCAAAAAAAATTTGAAGAAAAAAAATTTTTATTTGGAGAAAATCATTCAATAACATTAAATTTATTAATGTTAATGATTGATTTATGTAATGATCCTATTATGAAAAGTAATTATTATAAACAAGCATTATCTATCCATGAAAATTTAATACCATTTAATTCATATGAAATTATAAAATGTTTAGATGGAATGATAAAATTTTATTTTAAAATTAATAATATTCAAGAAGCATTAAATTATCAAATAAAAATGATTAATCTTGAAAGAGAAATATTAACAAATGATCATATTGATCTTGCTTTATCATTACAAAGATTAGGACAATTTTATGAAGCTTTATCGAATAATGATCAAGCAGAAAAATGTTATGATGAAAGTCGAATTATATTTAAAAAATATGAAAATAATAATAGTAATATTAAATATTCTCATATGATATATCCATTAAATACAAATTTATCTTATGATAAACAAGAATCTATTGTAAGGAAAAGTAATATTTGTATTTTGCAATAAAATTTTTCAATTTAATTCATTTTTCTTTATAGAAAAGAATAGAATAATGTTAGATTTTCTTCAGATAATTTATGATTTTGTATAAAAAAAGATAAGATAATATTTTTTCACTTATTTTTGTTGTTATTATTTGAAATTTTATAATCTTAATAGATCTAACTTCATATAATAAATAAAATACATTATTTGTAGAATTTTCACTTTGAAATTTAATTTATATTAGATGTTCTAAACTGTTTACAGTACATTGTATTTTACATGTATATTAATATGAATAAATGATAGATATTTTGATGGTTTCTTTTTAAAAGATATACTATGAAAAATTCTACAGAAGATACTCAAAAATATTCTGATGATTGTTACTTTATTCAAAATAAACTATTGGCATATGAGTGCTACTTTTCATTATATTTAAAAATAATAATAACATTTAGAAAAGACTATTTATTAATCAATAGAAATTTGCGTATACAGCTTGTTATGATATATCTTTGGAAAAAAAAATCAAGCTGTTTACTACATTTTATTTGTGCTCATAATATATGAAAAATGTAGTGTATTGCAAACATTTTGTAATATCCGGTATGATATTTTCAATTACAATTTTTGTAGAATAACACACTTTCTCTATACTATTTATTCTTCGATTCTTTTGTTCTTATGCATTTGAAATATGTAATTCATTAGATTTTAAAATTTCTTTTCATGATAATATCATTAGAGTTAGGTAATGCCTTGTAATGCAGTATTGTGCGCATCCATAATTAACTAAATTTTTTGAATTTAAAATATGATTCTGAAATTAATTTGGATATTTTTCGATTAAAAATTTATCGAGATATTATTTCGAAAAAAGTTTATCCAAAAGTAATTTTTGCAAGATTTAATGATTATATCGAAGATAAAACTTAAAATTAATTTTTATTATTAGCAAGAAGAAATTTTCTACTACAAAATAGTTACTTTTAAAAACTACAAAATGTCTTAGTACATATTTAATCAATAATAAAATAGAAGAATTCGGATAAAAATTATGCAAGACAAACTTTTACATCATTTTAAAATATTATTATAACTTATCTAAAGATTGAATTGTAGTGTAAAAGGTATAGAATAGCATAAACAATCAAAAATAATGGCCTTGCTGTATTATATTAATCATTACTAAACGAATAGAATAGGCGTGAGCATATAAATCACTATATGATAAAAACAAGAGATAAAAAATAGGTATCTCTCGATTTGATACAAGGGAAAAAAAAAGCAACGCACAAATAAATATATTTTTCAACAAGCCATTTGATTATTTGCTTGATCGATTACATCATGCCTGCTGGTTCGCTCGAAGTAGTTATTGTCGAAGGACGTAATTTTAAAGATAAAGATACTGTTGGACAAAGTGATCCTTTTATTGAAATTTATACACAAAAAGGATATAAACAACGTACAACAACAATTGAAAATTCACACAATCCAGTATGGAATCAACGATTTGTATTTAATATACAACCAGATGATGATACAATACATTTAGAGGCTTATGATTCTGATGTTGGTGATAAAGATTCAATTGGAAGTGGTAAAGTAAAACTTAAAAATGTATTTGATGATGGGCAATTTGATGATTGGGTTAAATTAACTGCTCATCTTGGCTTATCTGTTCATGGAGAAATTCGTGTCGTTATGCATTTTACTGTAAGTTATTTTTTGAAAAATTCTATGCTCAAAGATTAATCAATTCTATTAATTTTTAGCCATCATAAATTCCAAATGGCGAATAACAATTATTAACCAAAGACAATTAATAGCTTCTAGAAAATATTTTTTCATTAATCTTTTTTTTTTCCTTTAATAAAATATTTATTTCAATACTAACACAATTCTAAACATAATACATAAGTATCTATATTTCTATCATTGATTCCAATAAAAAAAAATTATTTTATTATATATTAAATGAAATTTTCAATAATATAAAGCAACACATGTAAGCATAGTTTAATATTGCAACAAAAGCAAAAATATTAAATATATATATATATATATATGAATAGTTTATTTAAATAATAATTCATTTTCATCTTACTCATTTTTAGCAGAAATATCGTTGATAGACTCTACTGTTTTTTCCGTTTTACGAGCAACAACATCTGTATTTGATGTTTCTCTTCCAGCAGTAGTAGTTCCACCTAACTTGCTTAATGTATTTGAATCAACCAAACTAAATCGAAATTGAGTTGATGTACTAATATAGAGTAATGGAATCCATATAACAGATGTTTTAGCAAAACAAGCACAAATAAATGTTGCCATAGGTGATGCAGCATAATCATTTCCACTGAATGCTGAAATAAAGAATGTTACTGCATATGGTGTCCAGGTGAAAATAAAACCAAACATTGTTATTAAAATACCTACAGATAAAATGTAAAATATAAATCACTGGTTTTTTTTTGTATTAAATTTTTCAAATATTTTAAAATTTAATTTATAAATACATAGAAAATGAATAAATATGATTATTTTACTTTTTAAAATACGTCGTTCCATTTCAATTCGTTTTTGACTTAATTCTACTTTAACTCCATGTGCAATTTTTTCACGCATACGTTTAAGTCCAATATAAATGATTGTATTTGTTATAATAAGTATAATCAATGGTAGACAATACACAACGATAAAAATAAATAAATTATATGAAACATATAAACGACGTCGATCGTATAAATTCGTACAACATGATGTACGAGCTCCCTATAAATATATAGAAAAAAAAATAAAAAACATATTTTAGTTATTAAAATAAATTTTAGACTAAATTTTAACTTAGAAAATCCAATCAAATCAATTACTATCGTATGAAAAAATGTCAAATAATTCAATAAGAATAATACTAACTTCCAATGTATATTCATTCCATCCAACAAGTGGTAATATTGTCCAAAGGAATGCAATTAATACTGCAACACATGAAATAATAACGCATTTCATCACCTAAAATATATATATATATTTCTCTTTTTTTAAGAAAATAAAAATAACTTACAGTAATATCTTTGGCATTAAATGGTCTTATAACAATATAACATCGACTAAGACTTACTGTGCAAAGTAGATAACAACTTGCACATCCATATAAAAATGCAACTAAACCTTCTATTTGACATCCTGCACGATTGTATAACCAGTAACAAAAAATCGATGAAGTACCCGATAATAGAACATTGGTACAAGAAGCAAAAAGTCCAATACTTGCAATAAATATAATGAAAATATTGGGAGGTGTGCGAAGTACTTTATGTTGAGCAAAACTAATAAGAAGTGATCCATTGAGAAAAATACCAGAAAAAGCAACAAGACATAAGAATATACCAATAATTCGTACTGTCGTACAATCAATAGGCGTTGGAAGACGCCAAAATAAAGGATCATCACGGGAGAGACCAACATCAATAATTGACGAATAGTTGAACGACATATTCAATAATTGTTATTCATATAAATCAAAAAGAAAGTTCTGAACTGACCTTCTTTTTTCTGATCTATTTTATAGGTGCACTAAGATTTTAATCATTCTTAAGAAATGCGGATTTTATTTAAATAATCTCTATTTTTTGAAGATAATCCATAATATATACATAATCTAGTAGAAGATTTTCTAGGTAAAGCAGAAAAAAGACTCGATAGTTTTATTTGTGTTTTAAGATACACGCAATCTGAAACATGAACGTATTGATGCATACATTACAAATCACACACAATTAATCTTACTAAATGTTTAAAAAAAAAATGAAAAAAAAAATTTTTTTTATTTTATATATGTTGCATATCATTCAACAAGATAGGTATTTTATTAAAATGAATCTATGTTTAATAATAATATATTTTTCTTTAAAACTACGATTTATTAATTTCATATGAATTAATTCCTCGTCGTGTTATCAGATATACGGCAAATGTTCCAAGCCAATGTCCTCCTTCATAATGACTTTCATCAATAGCTGTTAAACCTGCTTGAGCATTTCTTTTACTTAATTGATATAATTGATCTCGTTGTTGACTATCTTTTGGTAATACTTCAATAATTCCTTCTAACATCCATGCTCGACTAAGACATAAACCTGCCAAATGAATTAATTTCGGATCAGTTGGATCAGCAATTAATGGTGGTTCCATATTTGATGGTAAATGTTTATTAGGTAAAAATTCATTAAACCATTGTAGAAATTCATGATTATTCTTATTCATAATACGACGCATAAGATCAGCTTCAGCAAGTCCAGCTGATAAAAAATCTTCACCTGATGGTTCATAATTAAATGGATAAGCTTTATCTGAAGAAAAAAATCTCAATGAATTTTCTTCAATAATTTGAGCAAATATTGAATTGTTTACACGACGAGCATAATCTAGAGAAAGACCAAGTGCAAATGCTGTTTGACTATGTTCACCACTACGAACAGGATATGATAATTTTGGAAGCCATGATGATAAACGATTAACAATAATTAATTCTAATGGACGAATATTTTCACGCCATTGATGAATTTCTTCAGAACTCTACAAAAAAAAGAAAGACTATTCCTTTTTTTAAATTTTATTTTAAATAAAAACAAACTTCTTTTTCTTCTTGTGCCCATTCATCTAATTCCATAGCTAATTGTAATAACCATGCTAATCCATAAGGACGTTCAAATGATGAACGTTGTTCATTATTTAAATATTTTACTTCACCTTGAAGTTTTTCTTTTGTTAAACTTTGTCCAAGTGCTTGACGACATTCATTAGTAAGATTTTTATCAATACGACCAAGACGAGCTAAAAGCCAATGACCATGAACAGCTGAATGCCAATCAAAACAACCATAAAAAGCAGGTGTTAAATGACGAGGAGCTTGAATATCATCATCAGATGTAAGAACATGAGCAATTTTATTGGGATATTCACGATGAACACATGATAGAGCAAGAGATGCAAAACGACGACGTAATGATGATAAATCTAGATAATATTAATAATCATGATTTTTATTTTTCTTAGATATTATTTTAAATATTTTATTATTTAATATTAAAAAAAAACATAAAACAAATTTTACCTGCTATCATATTTTTATTATTATAAATTTCGTCGATAGTTGTCACTCTTGATGATGAAATGATTACATTTACTTTTATAACAATAAGAAAAAGAAAAAAAACGTGTGTCATGTAGTGTTTGATGCAAATATATCGAAATAGAGTGGTGTGTAAAGAATTAAAATAAAGAAAGATATTTATACATAGATAACGTTACATATATATATATATATATTATTCATTAGTTAGTGTTAATCTTTTCATCATAGAAACAGTTTATGAAATAGATATATATAGAATCAAGGATTTGTCTTCACATTTCTAGGAGACAAGAATTAGTCATGTAAAGAATAGTCTGAAGTTTTTATAAGTATATGACTCAGTCTGCACCTTATAGAATTGCAATTGAAATTTTAATGAATTTTGTCAATTAAAAATAAACACGATTTATTTTTCGTAACAATATTATTTTCAGTTACATCAAGAAAAGGCATTATTACATCTTTTATTGTACACATGTTTTTTTTTTGTATTATTTTATAAATTATTTTCAAATTTATTAAGTTCGATCGGTAAGCGCTATAATCACTATTGTCTACTCGCAGAATTTATTTATTATTGGAAAATTTTCCATAAACGGCGATTTTCAATGAGAAAGAAAGGAAATAATTTTTACAATAATTGTATATCAAAAAGACTATTTGCTTATTTGTACTAAAAGAACAAAAAGAAATTTTGCTCCAATATAATGTTAAATTTATAATAAATCGTTTTTTAAAATTTACTATTCTACTTTTTCTCGTAATATGTAGTGTATTAGGCAAAAATAGTTGATCTAACTTATACTGCTTATGCAATATATAACAGAAAATAATAGAATCTGTCTTCCTTCGTTATGAGAGATTAACATTATTGATCGTACTCGGAGAAAACTTCAATTACAACCTACGTAGGGCATTCCAAAAGTTTTTTTTGTCCGACTCTCCTATGAGCCTTAATTTAAATGTAACTATTCTGCTATAATGCTTAGACATATTTAGGATTATGTACAAAATTTCATTCAAATGAACATAATACAGAATATGAAGTTCAATTAATTCTACAATGTCAACAAATGACCAATTCTTTTCAAGTTCAATATGAAATGATTGGACTTGATTCAAAATAAATTTGTATCAAACGAAAAGATGGAATATTTTACTGATAGAAGAGCTTATACATGTAAAAGAAAAGATTGTCTAATATTCAGTTAAAATTAGATTCTCTTATTTTTTATCAAACGATTTAATTTAAATTTTTAATATTAAACATGAAGAATTGTGCATTAGTTTTATAATAATATTAAAAATAACTATCAATAACGTGACTTTTTCTAATCGTTGAGTCGTACGACAAATTATCGAAATAGTAAGTCTTCGATTCATCTGATAACTTTAAGAAACATTGATACATACATATATCACTTATTTTAATGAGAAGTTTAAATTTAACTAATGCTGCAATGAAACATCGATAATTTGACCTCGAAATAAAGCACTTTGAAGTTGATCAAAAAGAAATATACTAGCAATAATCTGTAATTGGTATGTATTTTTATCAAAGACAAGAACAGGTGTTTTAGGTTTTTCTTAAGTCGAATACATACCTCCCATTATTTTGACATAGGTAATACTTATAACTTTAGCATTGTTCGTGTCTATGATGAAGTAAGTCAAGTTGATCCAAACGATGCACAAACAATCAAAAATGCATAGGTTGGTTATATGATACATGTAGATGGATGTATATTTTTGTGTGTCCGATATGGTAATCCGACTTAGCAAGTTTTACATTCTTGATTCTGTTAGAATTATTTAACATTTCTTCTTAAATATATTCAGATCATAGATACTTTCAATCAGCGTCAACAACAAGGTACAAAATTTCGAATACTCTGATTTGATATTGATGGTTCATGAAATGGGAATCCCTTCTGCGAATATTGCATTTATTTACGGATTAATCAATCAAGCTAATGCTATGGGCATCAGTTGAAAGATTTATACATCAAGATTATAATGGGAATCGAACACCAATAGTACTTATAAATTTGGCGTTCCTGGTTTATATTATGTTCACTGTGATAATAGTCAATCATTTAACGATTGTATATACATGCTTAATTATTAGAAATCGAAAAAGAATTCATGCCTTTTCATTTGATATTTCATACTTGTCTTGATCAAAAACATGAGTCAGTTTCTCAAAAAACAACTGTTAGAGAATCATTTTATGTAAGTTCTCCTTCGTGTAATATCTACGGCATATGACCAAGATAGTGACAACTGAATTTTAAAATTTTGATATTCAGGTTCCTCTGCATTTTCTACAACTCTAGAATTTTTCACTGAGTTTCTAAGAATCTATTTATTTGTTGATGGTCACCGATATGCATATATATATATATATGTATCGATGATTCATTAGCCGTGCCTTATTGAGTTGCATAACTAAGATTTTCTTGTTTTATTTTGATACTTATAAATAGTATTCTTTTTTATTATACGTCTATTGATCTTAGTCTTAAAAATACACTAAAATAAAATAAATATGTAATTACCTTCAAGGATGGAAGCAAGAATTTCTGAATTGTTATAGTGGCAGATTTTTCTGCATTTACAATAGCCGTAAGAATTTTTAAATTTCAAGATGCCATCAAACTTTATCAGAAACGCAACAAAAGCACAATTATTGAGACATTGCATAAAAGATGATTTATCAATTTAATTTATTTAAAAATAAATCTTAATAAAAATTATTCTTATTATTTGATAAGTTTATGTCTAAGAGTTTGTTTTAACTAAGTTTATGCAAATTAATACCTGTTGAAGTCAAAACAACGATATCTTCTGTACCCCATGGAACAATATCTTCGAGTCGTTCATGTTGATCATATTTGCCTACTTCTAAAAGTTTTCCATCAGCTGAAATATGAAAAAATCGATAATCATCATGATCCATAACTAACCATTGATCTACATCAATTGAACAGCAACGACAACGTCCATGTGTACGAGTTGACCAGATACAATCAAGTGTTGATGCTGAACGTAATTCAAGACGACTTTCATCTTTATGCTTGTTAAAAATGGGCATAGCAAGAAAACCACTATTATATTTAAGATCACTAATAATCTCATCTTTTTTACAAGTTACAGGTATATGCCATTCCTTTACAGGTTTAAATGATGATCGAATATTAAATTCATAAATTGATGAACCCCATTCTACTGTCGATAAATATAAAATATCATCAGAACATGTACCACGCCACCAATCCATTTTAGATGAAATAGGACATATTTCTGGTGTCATTGTTTCTTCATCAAATAAAAAGATTTTTTTAAAAGTAATAACAATAAATCGAGCAATTGTTGATGCCCAACAAACACCATGAATCCCATCATGTTCAAAAGATGTTTCTTTAACAATATTTAAGTTTCGATCAAGCAAACATAAATGTTTATCTTCTCGATCAATAAGAATATGTCTATTATTAGTACCAACAGCACTTTCTAAACCAGTTTTTAAATGTATTGTTTGATAAGCATGTGATAATGGAAAGAGATGTCGTCGAACAATAAGATGTTCATCAATAGATAATGGACGAAGTGTTAATCGAAGATGTTCAAGTTCATTAACTTTAATTTCTACTAATTGAATATCATGATTGATTGATTCATAATGATCTTGTCGATTATCATGTTTTTCGATTAATTGATTTACTTCATTTCGCAAATGATCTAATTCTTTCTTTTGATTTACTTGTCTCTTTTCAATTATTTCATGATGCTTTTGATCACAATATTGATCAATAGATCGATAAGCTTTTTGACGCCATTTTTCAAGTTGTTGACGAGAGGCCGGTTCAATAGATAATAATCGAGCAGTAAGTTGATCAATATTATCAACTAAATGTCTCAGATTTTGATCATGTGAAGACATTCTTGTTATTAAACAGTATTTCGAATGAATTATATATACTCAAAAAAACAAAATACAATAAAGTACCGAATGAATAAACGACATTTTTTTTTTCTTTCTTTTAAAAGATAAGTTTAACAAGAAAAGTAATAAATGTTAAAATATACCAAAAATATCTTTTTGCCTTTCTTTCAAGGTAAGACATAAAGATTTATATTATTATTAAATGTCATCAAATAACGAATTGATAATAAATATATCAATAAAAAATGATACATTACAATTGAATTTTTTATCTGAGTACTTTGTCAATAAAAATAATTTCTCTCGATAAAATTCATAATAAAACATAGGCATATAATTCTTCATTCTTTCATTATCAATATTATTACCTGAATTGTTTTATTAACAATAGATTATAAGGAAAAAAACTACAACAAAATAAATTTCAAATAATAGATGAATTATATAGGTTAATAGATTATCGAAAGAATAAAAATTTCTATTCTAAGAAAAGAAAACATTATTCAAAAGTGCAGAATATGCGCCTCATGTTTTTATCTTGTAACAGCTTTCACCTTTTAAGAAATGCATTCTTTACTGTTTCTTTTTAGCGTTATTTTCTATTGAAAAGAATTTCTCATTTGTTCTTAACTAAAATCGATTACTATCTGTATACTTAGTCTTAAAAATTTTACATTTTAACTTCGAGCCTCTGTAAAGTTATAGATTGAATAATATTTATAAGGCATTTAAAAGTAAAGATTACAAAAATAATTTTTTATGATAGAGAATACTCGTCAATACGACAAGTGAATATGATGATTTTAGTTTGGTTTTGTAGAGAATATTCAGTTACATATGTAGTAAAAATATGGCAGTTATTCATGCAACTATTGATGAGATATAGGGTATGATATAATAAAAGGATCAATATTTTGTTAAACATGACCTATTTCTTAAAGTATTGATTTTTTTCTAAGAGTAGAAAAGTCCACGTTCTGATTTGGTGATCGTGTAACCTCACATCAGTCTCTACAAAAAAGACAATTAAAAGGAAAAAATCTAGCGAAGGGTGGGAGTATAAGCGCCAGTTTCTTTAAATTATCTGAAGTTTATAAGGCACTAATATGGTATAAAAATACGGAGAACAAACAGTTAAATATTTTTATACTTTTTTAATAAAAGACTTTTGATTGTATTATTTTGCTGTTATGTACTTCTTTTGTATTTATTAATATGTTTTCGACTTATTCTTTTCTATCAATAATGATATATGAAGAACATTTCTTTTTAATTCAACAATACACACTTCTAGTCTTCTTTTTACATAGATTTGATGTAAATAAAAACGAGAATAGTTATAAAGCTTGTCCAAGACAAAACACTAACAATCCATGTACGTTTTATATAATCATAAATCTATTAATTTTTATCAGATCAATTCAAAATAAAGTGATGTTTATTTTGGAACTGTTGATGGTTCAGTAGATGCATCAAGTGATTCAAATGAATAAGAATCAATTATATCTGCACTTCATTTGATGATCGACAAAGTAAAACACGTAAACGGGAAACGTTTTTAATGACTAATAAGAATCTATTAGTAAATCAAAAGTTATGAAGATGATGAAAAAAAGTGGATTTATAAGAGAACAAGGTTTATGCGTTCATGGATACGGAAGAGCAACACAAATAGAAATAATTATGTATGATACTCATCTTGGTTTAGGTCATCACAATCAACCATCCATCATTTTGTCTTTATCTTCAAGGGTCTCTACAGTTTTTTGATGAATTATTATTCTCAAGTTATGATCAATCTATATCGACTAATTGATTATCTTCATCATTAAACCGTTTTACTATAACAATCGGATCAAATTTAGATTCAATTTTACTATCATGTTTTATTAAATTTGATGATCTTGAATCATTATATAAGAAATAAATAGAACAAAATGTTTTTTTAGTGATCAACTTGAATTATTAAACAAAGGAGAGCAATATAGAGAAAAACATGGAATTTATATTCATTATCAAGCTGCATTTTAACTGGCATTACTTGACAAAATTTTCAAACCAGTATGGAACTTTTCTAAAGTATAATTTTTATTAAGGTTTAAAAAAGGTCTTTGAAATTTAGCTGAATTATTATAAAATGAATTCTTTATTTTGTTTTATTTTTTTATGTATCAATGAAATTAGATGATTAATTTCTCTATCATTAATTGGTTTTGCTGAATATTTTACTTGGCAAAAGCAGGATCATATTAATGGTCTTATTATTTCTGATAACTATCAATATACATTAAGGCCTTTTTCTCTTCAGAAAATCGAGTTTTTATTATAGGAAGACGCATTAAAGCCTTCTATTTCACAATAGATATAACTTTTCGCAAAATGGATTGATTTTGACAGACTTACTCGCGGAAACTTAGATCTAATATCGTATGTCTTTCGAAATATATCGATGTTTTCTTTTTAGTTTTTTTCAATAAACAAACGAAGGAAAATGAAAGGATCGAGCTCCATTACGGTCTAGTTCTGAGTATACTTCTACAATTGAAGAGCCACTCGATATGCTTAGCTCATATCCTCATTATGAAAATCTTGTCTGTGTAAATAGTATTTTTGATCAATGAGTTGACTATGAGTTGTGAATTCCATGAAATTTTAGAAAGATTTTAATCATGATTTATTCTAGTCATAGTCAATATTGATTGAATTGCCTAGAAAAATGAAAAAAGTTTGATTGTGAAGGAGTATTCTTAATAAAAATAGAAATCGTATTGCATTGTTTTCACATATCTTTGTTCTTTATAAGATCAATCTTTTCACTATTATTAACCCTTTGACGGGCAATGGTTCATATATGCACCTACTTTTTTTTCTTTCTGTTTTTTCGTATGCTTCTTCAGCTTTTTTCGTTCAAAAGCCCTTCGTCAAAGGTTTAATTAAATAACGATATTTATTATTCTCTATTGTTCATTCTGATTTAATATTTGTATAATTGAGAACACTTGTATTTTTTCTTTATTTATTTAATAAAAGAAAAGAAATGTTATTTCGTTGTTTTATAACGAAAGATTTATTTCGTACTGAGTTCAATATTATTCATATTTGAATTGGAAAAGATAACAACTCTAACAGTGTATGATGTTTCAAGCCTTATGTTGCAATTGGTATTCTTTATATTTTATTTTTCATGTTTCAACATTAGATGCTTTTTTGTTAATAATTAGATATAAAATTTTGTCAATATAACTCAATAGATTTTATTAAAAAAATTAGAAAAATGTTTTGATAAAGAATCAAGCATAAATCCTCTATTGATAGTCAAAGCGATCTTTTGAAAATTTTTCCAAGTTGTTTGCATACATGTAGAACTCGAAGATTCTACTCGAGTATTAAAAATTTTACTCGAGTTTTCAACTATTCAACTATTAAAATTTTAATGCTCGAGTACTCGAGTTTTCAACTATTCAACTATTCAACTATTAAAATTTTAATATTTGAGTACTCGAGTTTTCAACTATTCAAGTTCTGTCTACAGGATGCTGCCTGCAGGTTGTTGCCTATAGGATGCTACTCACAGGACGCTGCCAACAGGTTGCAGCGTACAGGTTGTTACCTACAGGGTGCTGCCTACAAAATGCTGCCTGCAGGATACTGCCTACAGGTTGTTGCCTGCACGATGCTGGCTGCAAGCTGCTGTCTACGGGATCCTGCCAACAGGATGCAGTCTACAGGATGCTGCCTACAGGATGCTGCTCACAGGATGCTGTCTACAGGATGCTGCTGCAAGATGCTAGAAGTAATACACGTATGTTGAGGTTGGGGCATAGGTATGGGTGAGGCGGTGAGGGCTGAGGGCATAACTGTGGATGAGGGTGAGGGCATAGGTGTGGGTGAGGCCGTGAGGCTTGAGGGCATAGGTGTGGGTGAGGGTGTCAAAAGTGAGTGCATGGGTGTTGCTGATGTTGTCAAACAGCCGCTAGTCGTAGGTTGTTGTCAAATGGAAGTAACATTGTCTCTCCTCGTACGATTAGTTCCGGCATCCTGCAGGCAGGAGCTTGTACGCGGCACGGTGGAAACAGCATACTGCGGGCAGCATCCTGTAGGCGATACCTTGCATGCAACCACCTGTAGGCAGTATGCTGCAGCAGCAGCCTGTAGGCAAGAACGTGTACGCATCATCTTGTAGGCAGTATCTTGCGGGCAGCATCCTGTAGACAGCATCCTGCAGCATCCTGTAGGTAGCATTTTGTGGGCACCATCCTGCACGCAACATCCTGTAGGCAACAACCTGTAGGCAGCATCTTGTGGGCATCATCCTGTAGGCAGCATCCTGCAGGCAACAACCTGTAGACGGCAGCCTGCACCAGCATCCTGTAGGCAGCAGCTTGTGGGCACCATCCTGCACACAGCATCCTGTAGGCAACAACCTGTAGGCAGCATCCTGTAGGCAACAACCTGTAGGCAGCATCCTGTAGACAGAAGTTGAATAGTTGAAAACTCGAGTACTCGAATATTAAAACTTTTAATAGTTGAATAGTTGAAAACTCGAGTACTCGAGTATTAAAAGTTTAAAACTCGAGTAAAGTTTTAATACTCGAATCGAATTAACGAGTTCTACACTACTGGTTGTTTGATTTTCATTTACTTTTGTTATATTAATTTTTCTTATACTATGAGTTTGATTCCAATTCAATATTTAGACTATTTAAAAAAAAGAAGCTTTTTTTTTTTGAATAAATAAATATATTTATTTTCAATTCGAACAATGAAACTTGCAATATACAACAAAAACTATTGCTTTCAAAAAAACTTTTAAAAAAATGTGAATTATTCGACTTTGCAATGATTTCTGAATAAATATCTCATCCGTTAAAATAAGGGGTATATATATGAACTACTTAGTTTGATTGATCAATATTCGCCATTTTATTTAACGTATGCACGTTTAAAATATGATAGTAGAAGGAACAGACGTTGGTGCGTGTTTTATTTTCGTAAGACGAATAAATATCTGGGTGGCTTGGAATATGTCGCCATTTCTGTAATATGTTTAAGAGCTTATAAATAAAAAATATTCGCTGGAAAAGATGAAGTATTGATAGATAGCGGCTGCGCTCTATAATATCATATAATAATGCAATAATTTGGACGGATAAATAGATATTTTTATACCTTACTCTTTATGTTCTTACTTATTTTTGTACGACAAAATGATGACAGTAAGCATGACATGATTTTTTTTTCTTTTCCTACAGAAAGAAAGAAGGTATAATGTTAAAAGGATAATAAATGGATAAAAGAAATGAAAAGAACAGTGTACATATATGTATAAATGAGGATATAATAACACAGAAAGAAAAAAAAAAAGATTTTTTAAAATACTTATTAATTCTGTTCTATATGTTTATAATATATATAGACAACTTTATAAACTATATTATAGAGAACATTGATAAATTATTATTGTATTATGAAATAAAAGTTTGTTTTCGTTTTTTAATACTATATAAACTTGTTTAAATCTAACGATGATCAAAATTATGAACTATCTTAACTAAAATTTAAAACGGTATAAATATGAATAATTTTAGAAAATAAATCTTATGTTTTTGAAAAGGATTTTTATATTAGAGTTTCGATTAAGAACGGGAAAAACTTATTTCAAATCTATTCTAGCCTCTCAACAATGCAAAACTAGTTTAATGATTGCCTCGGATAAGCTATATTTTTATAATATATGTAGTTTAATTCTAACATTCTTTGTAAATGATGTAAATAAATTGTGAATGTTAAATTCGAAAATGGTAATATAGGTTTTTGAAATTAACAATTCTTGTAATAGAAAAGTTTAGTCCATAAATCCTCCTATGAGAGTATGGCATGATGTAGGGAAAATAACTGCCTCGTGACGATCTCTGATTGGAGAATTGCACGAGTTACATCAAATTTTAACAGTACAAAATTATAAAACTTGCCGGCTAAAGTTTGAACGAAAATAGACTCTTTCAAAATAATCGAAGTTCATCGAAGATTTTACAGAAATTTTCTAAAAATGCAATGATCGGATATGATCAGAACTTTTTTTTTATATTTGAATGTCGGATTCATTAGTGATTTCGTTACATGAAGTTCCATCGAATTGATGTATTTGAGAAGTTATTTTAATTTGTAGAGCGTGTAAATTTGCTGGCAAATGAAGATTTTTGGTGTAAAAATGTTGCTACAATTTGTTAATGATACTTTACTTCAATATAGACTTTGTGCCTTAATAGACGTGATGAAATATATAAAAGATATTAGATTTTGTCAAAAAAGTATTTGAATTGAGGTAGACTTAATATGCAGGTGGTGTACAAATGATATAATAGTTTTTCTATAGGCAGTGCATATCAAGTACATTTATTAAATAGTCTTGGATACAATCTGAGTCTTGGAATAAGTCTTTATTATCCATTGAATATAAGGTCGATTTTCTACAAGAGAACTAAGCATTTCGGATGAGATATTTGCTAATAGATGATCTTTTTATTTTACTGAGAAACTGATACTCATAATGCACAAGCAACAATAGTTAATTGATACTTACTTCAAAAATAGTTTAATCAAAGAGAAAACCAGTTTTCAAAGAGTTTTTTCATAATGTATACTATTAATTCAATTTTTATCGCAGTTATGTAAGTCTAGTCTAAATATAAGTATATTGACGAAAAGAAGACGCTCACTAATATTCATTTTTCAAATTATCTTTTTCTGTATCATCTTTCTCTCTGATTTTGTATCTTGATTAAGTTTTTTTATTAGATGCGTGATTTGATGTTATAATAACAAATAGGGAATATATTCGGTTTTAAAAATGTTTCTAGTATTCATAGTAATCACTATCTAGTGAATTCTATAAAATACAATTAGTTAAGAAGACCAAGAAAATCAGTAGATAGTTTAATACACTCTTCAAATTGCAATTGATTTAAATAAAATAGAATTAATAAAGAAATGAATTACTTATTACATAAGAAAGAATCAAATGGATTGTATATTAGAATCGAAATTTCAAGTTTTCTGACCGCATTATCTCTTGAACAGAACATCAGAAAATTTTGGTTCAAATGTGAAATAAAAATATCGAGATTAAACCACTAAAATTTGTTTTTTCATTGTTTGAGATAATTGGATAATTAATCGAACAATCGATAACGTTTATTAGATTCGATCAGCAGCTTGATTAAAATCTTACTTTTTCGATGATTTTGACAGAAAAGAAACTTTATTTGATAGATCCGAAAGAATTTGTCAACTGAATATTTTATTTGTGTTCAATTGTTGAAACGCATATTCATTCTTCTGAATTGTCAATTTCTGAATAATCGATCTTCTTAGTATTCAATTTCGACAAGGTAAGTGATTGAAATGCAACTAATTTCTCTACTCTAACAGATAGAAAAACCGTAAATCAGTTAGCTGTAAACATTTTTTCGAGAAATTTGATTGATTCTTACTGACCCAAGAAAATGATTATTTCATTTTTTGATGTCTCGATTTCTGGATAATAAATTTTTTCGGTTTTGTACTGCATTTTGTAGTCCAGTGGAACTCGAGTACCATCTCACCCTCACCCTCATCATTATCATCTTTCAAAATATTTTACCATGTTTTTGACAATATTTATTGCACTATGCAAAACTATTTTAATACATTACTAGATAAAGTAATATTTTTCATTTATTTTTTTATTTCTATATTCCTTTCTGGAATCGTTGCATGGTACAAAGTGAGTGTTATTCACCTGTTTTTATAGTGATATTATTCTAATCAACCACCAAAGCAAATTATCATTGCGTGAAATAAAAAATTCTTTCAAAAACTATTATTACATTTAAGTTGAAGTATTCAAATCAAATTATTCACTATATCACTTGATATTATGCGGCAAAAGGTTTATTAGATATATCATGTCATTCGCAAGAATCGATGATGTAAATACACGTGCAATTTTACTGTTTGACAGCAATTCTGATCAATCATAATAATACTTATGCAATAAATATTTGTTTCATTATATGACTAAATCAAATGAAATATGCTTTGTCATGTTATTTGTTGACAGCAAAAAACATATTGCAAATAAATATGTAAATAGAAAAATATGCGAATCTATTGTATATTTTTTTTCTTTATCATGAAAAAAAACAAAAGAATATTTTAAGTTATTTCTTGTTTTTTGAACATATTTGAATAAAAAATATTGAACTTTAAGATCTATAGCATGTATCAATCATTTTATATTTTGACTTTCAATTTTTTTTTCTTCAATATAATTAAATTGTATTGTTTTGTTGTTTTAAACAAGAAAAGATAGAAAAGCCAAATCATATTCTATTTAATAACTGTAACTAATATAAAAGTAATACATTAGAAAAAAATATTTTTAATATCATCTTTTCTTTAGAATTACATAAACTATTTGTTAAAAGATCTTTGTATATAAAATCAAAAAGTAAAAAAAAAAAAGAATTCTTTATTTGAATAAAAATAATACACTTTATACTATAAAAATATTATCAAACAATGTTAAATAGAAATAATAATTAGATTTAGAAGAATGTTACACCTGATTCCTCTTTATTATGAACAAGTTTATCATATGCAATTTGAAATATAGGTTCTTTAATCACTCCAACACGATGATAATGAGTACGAGTGCTTATATACGGAGAAAGTTGTTCAAATGCACTTCTAAGTTGTTTTCGAGCTTTCTTTCTTGTTGATAATGCATTACGACTTTCATCACCATGAGCCCATTGTAATGTAGCAGCGAGATAATCTCGAATAGCATCTCGATGTGCTGCTTCAGCAATTGCTTTACCTTTAATATCAGCTCGAAATGCAGCAAACATAGCTTCATCTTCAGCTGTTGGTGGAATGTATTTAAAATCTGGTTGATTACCATATAATCGTTTTGGAAGAACCGATAGATCAATATATTCACTTAATTCAATTTCATTATGTATAAAATGTACTTTCTTTTGTACACTTGTATGTAACCAAGTTTTAATTAATGCCCAACTTTTATCTAATACCCAAGGAAAATTGAGTATAAGTATAAGACCTAATGAATCAGGATAATAATTGTCAAGTAGAGTAATAAGAAATTTAACTTGATGAAAATCCATATTTTTTGTTTCACAACCAGCCATATCAAAAATAACTGTTACAGATTCTATAGGTTGTTGAAGTATTTTGCGATATGTTTCCACACAAAAAACACTTAATCTTTCACTATATTCATGAGGAAATTGACCTTTAATGTGTTCTTTAGGATGAATGCAACAAACTGGACGACCAACTTTATCATGTCCCATAAAATAGGTTTTGCCTGTTGAAATTTCCTCTTGAGAAATGGCTCTTTCACCATCAGCAACAAGTTTTTGAACTCTCCATTCACGTCTCCATTTAAGTGTTTTCATTATTTGATCAACAGAAGCATCAGCATCCCATTTACGAGAGCGAAGCCATCGAAGTAAAAGAACATCTGGATTATCATAACCAATTGCACGAAATAATTCATCTCCGTAAACAGAATCAGCAATATGTTCGTATGACAATAATGTTTCCTTGCTTATAGCATCAATTAATGATATCCATGCTTGTTTTAAAACATTTATTTGTGCTCTACCCAGATTATCTAAAATAAAATCACTTAATGAACATCATTTAATCATATTTACTTACTTATATGTCCCGGATCTCTCGATGTCATTGAAAATTAACTTTGAAAATAAATCAAGAAGTGTATCGAATAATGAGAATAATCTGAAACGAAATAATATTCATTTAAATAATTCTTAATGTTAAATTCAAGAGAAATACTCAATAAATCTATTTTTATTAGAAAGTAATAGAAATGATGTACGAGTTGGAAAATTTTTAATTTCTACCAATAAATTATATCTACGACAGTAATTGCATCATTGCTGTTTATGACGTTAAATCGATCTCATTTTATAGGCAGGCTTTAATTGCATGATCATATTTACCTTTCCCATTAGAACTGCTCACTCATCCATTACAATGTCTCATGACGATGCAAAATTACGAAGAAAAAACAAACAAGGCTTTTTTTTTCCTTTTTTCCCCTGTCTCCCACGTACTACATTGCTTACATATACGTCAAACCTCGATAAACATTTTGAATTCTATCATATCCTTCGAAAACATTGCCGACCTTAATTAAGATTGTTATTAACTAAGTATAGCAATTGAAAATTTTTATTAGTTTTTTTATTTTAATAATATCATAATTAGTAATGCTTGTCTGCAATGATCATATGACAGAAATAACCTATGAATATCGACTATGAAATTAATTTTTCTCTTTTAAATAATTGTATTGTTACAAAATATTTTAGAATAAATTCTTTATTTAATGATCATACTTCATCAAACATTGAAATTGACAAGATTCTCCTTCTATATATTATAATATATTTAGTAAAAATTAATTAAATAACAACAATATCAATTTATGATTTAATACAAATTTAACTAATATACAAATTAAGATAAAAAATAAATGTTATTGGTTGATATTTTGATGCATATTTGACCTTTTTTTAAAACTTAATATTACGCACATAGAATATCGATATTTATTTCATATATAGATACGTACATGTTAGAGGTAATGATGCTAGTACATCATCCTCGATGTTATATTATA
>JAJEKB010021236.1:125065-168407 GCA_022393335.1 Macrotrachela quadricornifera | reverse complement strand
TTTTTTTGCTGATCCAGTTAAGAATTTGGACTGGTCGGTCCGATTCCATCTGAAAAAAGCGGACTGGTTTCAAGTCTGTTGTGGAGAGATAGTTTCCTAAACAAAATATGTTTTCAACATTTTGCGACATTCGGTGTATAAATGTAAAATATTTTTGAAAAGACAATAAAAACCTTTAAAAGAATAGTATCTTACATATATTTAGATTAATTTGTACATTAAAAGGAAAACTTAAAAATCAGTCGCTCATATGTATTTCACGTCATCACAAGGCAATTGATGAACCTATTGAATATTCTGAATCTGAAAGAGTACGGCATATCACTATGTAACGAAAATTATTGGCTACTTATGTGTTAAAAAAAACCAGACAGATTTTTTGTAACCGGTCCTTTTCCATCTGAATCCGATCGGTTCTCTTTCGAAGCCAAACTAGCAAAAATCCGGTAGAAACAAGCGATCTTAAAAGTATCTTGTTGACATAAAACAGTGAGTGACGTAAAGGTTTCGATATTTATATGTAGAAATTTGGAGTGGAGACTCGAAAAATAAGAAGAAAAAAATCAGCTTTAGCATATCAAATCACAAAATATTGATGTTTCAAAATGAATTACAAATTGCTTGATTTCATTTGTATAGAATCGTCATGAGAGAGAAACAGTTGATAGAAAAGTGCATGTCCTTCTAGGTCAGTGTTGCCCGTGTGGAAGTTCCATCATAATTCGGGTTTTCTAGCAACTGGATCCGGCCGGGATTTTTCGAGTCAATTCCATTATGGTTGGACTGGAACTAGAGATTGTTGTCAAAAAACTCCAATGATTTCGACTGGAATCCTATGGCAAGGAACATGTCGAAACGTAATGAATTCTGTTGCTTCTGATGACGTTCCTACTAGTTCTTTATGAATCTGGAAGCCAAAATGATTAATGTAGATTTTCTCATTCTTGCCCGTTAAACTTATAGACTTGCTCTAATTAGTACAATCATTGCACTCGATCATTTACGGCTGTTGCAAATGAAATGGTTTTGTTGAAGAGCAAAAAGTCCTTGCTTCTTTCTACCTTTTTCTCATTTGGAATAACATTATACTTAACTCTTCACTCAGAAATGAAGAAAAACTCATTTTTCATCGAAAAAAAACACCAAGCACTAGCAAAAGTTTTTAAACAACCAACAGGCAAAAATCCGGTCCCAACCGTCTGATTCTAACTTCTTATCCAACTGTACCTCCAAGAGATCTTCTAGAAGAAACCGATAGTATGCATTGTATGACTAATGCAATGCATCGACGTCGGACTTGATCTTATTAGTTCATCATTATATGATCTGCCTTATAAAACAAATGTCATTGGAGATGACATCTGAATGTGTGGTATCGAACTTTATATTTTGTAAGTTGAAGTATAACTTGATTAACAATATATGAGATATGATTCTGACTTGCTTCATCTAAAATATTGTACTGAATCCACTAATTTTAGAAATAACGGATAGGTAAAAATCAAACTCTTCTTGGTTGAATCATATCAAAAACGTTTTTATTCTTATATTTGTTCTATTTTATCTAATCAGCATGATCGGAGTATATTTTATCTTCTTATACTATTTGCTTTTATTGACACAAGTCTCGTAACAAAAATAATATTTACAATAAAGGAAAATATTGATGAAAATATTTTGGAGGAACGAATGGTTTTTTTATACAAAGATTGGTTAATTTACCACAGGTGAGACGTATTGCGTCATTGGTGAAATTGTTTGTAACCAGTGCGAGTGATTCATAGCCGATAATGAGATCCAGTAAACAAGGTAAATGACAGTACTTATCGATGAGAAATTGTTCAGCATAATCTGCATGAGCGTATTCAATGTTGAGCAAAATAAGATGAGGAAATATAATTAATGTTAAAGATTGTTGCTTGTCTTTCTGTGGTTCATCATTAAATATATATAAATTTTTCAATAGAGGAAAACTTTCAGAGGCGACTTTGAAGAAGTCATGTTCAAAAGGTCGTAGGTCCGTCATGAACAAGGATTGAACTTTATGAAATATGCCACCACGAAAAGAATTGGTTAAATAAACAAAAGTTTTGAATTGATATGGAAGTGAATAAATGTGGTAGCTGTTTTTGTTTTTTCTGAAGAAAATTCCAACATGTGAAACAGTTGGTTCACATCCTTTTCCAATAAAGCTACGCTGAATATCTTCATTCGATGAAAGAGCAATTTCAATATTCTTCTTGGCTATAGTTGTGTCTATATTGAAAGAAAATTTATTTAATCGTGGCATATAAATAAGAATATCATCAATTAACTGAATGCCATCAATAAAATTCGAATTACAGTAGTCTACTTTAGAGTTTGATATAATTGAAGCTTCAGGTCAAAATTCGACATCTGAGAAAAAAACGCACGAGGACCCAATTTTTTAACAGCTTTCTCATATCTCATCCAGATTTATTTATACTCAAAAGTTGAAGGTTAAACTCTTTCGCCACCTCAAAAAGTTCCCTTGTTAGTAATACGATTATGATTGAACCATATCTCTGATATTCCACAATACTTTACGACCTACGCCTATATATGTCTCGATAATTAGATACATTTTAATATATTGTTGAATACAACTAAATATTTTTATCGTATGTGATCATCTAATCAGATGAAATTATAAGTAACCGTCTTCACAAGTTTTAATGATGAAAAGGATTGCACAATAAAGTATATTCAATTATTACTCTGTGCCATTGTGTAAGAATAGCGTTTTTGATAAAATTATGTGTTGATGAACGTATTTACAAGAAGGTAGAATATCTTTTACTCTTCAAATAAACATTGAGATATAATTTTCTGTTACAGAATGAACTTTTTATACAAAGTCATTTTAGTTGATTCAAATTATTTATTTTTCTTTTTAAAATTAGTTCAAAAGAAATTTATTTTGAAATAATTTTTAGTACGATATATAGATGCAATTTTTTTTTTAGATCGTTAAACAAATAGAATATAGAACACTATACAAACGAATACATTTATATTTTCAAACAAATAATTCTTTAACCACATAAAATTTCACGCTGATAAATAGATTTTTTGTAAATTAACAATAGACATAATTCGATAGCAAGAAGATTTATCGTATAACAAACTGTTTTATATTTCAAATAGATAATCAATTTATTCCATAGTGATAATCGTTTCCATTTGAACTGATTCTCCAATTCTACCTCCTATGGTTTCTACACGATTGTTTTTCCATTTTTTCATTATAATATTCTTTAATTGTGGTGTCATCAACACCATACCTACACTTAATAATGCTATCGATAGAGCAGTTGTAAACCATGTTATACGATAGAATAGTGGATGTTCAATGCCGTTAATTGTTTGTATTATCAGAACAACTATACTTGGAATCCCAAGAACAGTCAATATACTAAGAAGAATAAAAATACGTTTAATAACGACTAAATCTCTTTCCTGACGACGTTTTACTCTCGCTGTTATTTGATCATTTGATTGTTGACGAATAAATATTATAATACGAATATATGTAATTAATAAATAGATAAGAGGAATTCCATAAGTATTCATACCAACCCAAAGTGCACTACGAATGCTTGTAAGTGAGGCCAGACAATAGTGTTCGTTAGGTAAATAGATTATCTCGTGCCAAATAAGAATAGGACATAGAAAAATGCAAGCAACAGCTACATGAATTGGTACCATAAGAATATATGACCAAAATAGTTGAATCCATCTATATGATGAATACACAATCCGACAAAGACGATAAAAAGCCTAGAAAAGAAATTAGAAATGTGATTTTTTCAACATAATACTGTAAATTTCTGATTAATCGTTATTGATTTTCAATAAAATCTAATCAGACATGTATCAAACTAATGTACCATATACTTTCAGCCTCTTACATATTTCAATGATTTTTGTTTTTGAATGAAAAGCATTTCTATTCATAAAAGTACCCTAGTTAAGAATTTCTTTCTTACATTCTAAATAAGAATACATCGAGACATAATCATTACTTACCTGACCAACAAACCCATAGTATAAAGCACAAAACATGACACAAATAAAATATCCTCTAAATGTACACCATGATGTATTAAAATCCTGCCCGTAAAGATCGCCTAATAATGTATGAATATTGAGTGAGATCATTGTTGGAACATAGATAATAATCATTATATAAATATTAGCACAAAGAATAAGAGTTATTCTATCTTGTCGTTTCATTTGATCTTTATATTGATGCCAAATAATAATGAGAAAGACAATACTTGAGATGATACATGCAAGGAATCCATTTACAATCGCAATTAAAGTCAATATAGTACCAGTAATACTAGTTCCATTATTGAGCATCATTCCGCTTTCAAAGTGCAAATTTCACTATATGATGAACTAACGTAAATAAATAAAGTCTAATTCTAAATTATTGTTTTATCTTTATTAGAAAAGATATAAAAGGATCTCTTTTTGACATAATGCTTACTGACATATGCCGAGTCTTTAAGAAATATAACATTACTTTCTTTAAAATAATTTAAAATTATCAATGCTCTTAAGAAATTTTTTCTCACGAAATAGTAAAGCAAACCACTTTTAACGATATATCAACTGTGATGATCGTTATATGGTTTTAGAATTTGATTGAATATAGATGAATACATTTTAAAGTTCTTTAGAATATTATAGCAACCATATTTGTTCCACATAGTTTCAATATTGTTTGAAAATGCGAGCAAACTTACCAAATCTATTTTTATACAATGCTGTACAAAGACTTTAACATCCTTTTTTATACGACAGCGCTTTTCAAAAAAAAAACTAATAAAACGATAGACAGCTCAAAACATCAAAAGTTATTATTTTATTTTATATGACGATATAATCAATGCAAAGAAAAACTTCGTTTTTCACTAATCCATGATTAGAAATATTAATCAGAATAAATTGTTTTTTTGTGTTAAAAATAAAATATAATTTTAATGAATTGACCTAGGTTGTGATGATTTTCTTCTGATCAAAAAGTCTCGATTTATTAAGTTATACTTTTACAACAAATTATACTGAAATTTGTATCTTCATAAATCTTTATTTAGAGATCATTATTATCACTAATGTAAAATCAAATGACGCATCTTATATAAAAGATGATATTTCTAATCTCAGTTATTTATGTCATTAGTAGAAGTGAAAAAAAGAATTGTTCTTTTGTAATTTTAAGTCGAGAAATAATATTTCATGACAGATTGAATTAGATACAAGAATTTCAGCAGTCAACATCAAACACACTATATTTAATTATTGATTCAAAGTTATTTGGTAGTATATGTTTTAATAATAAGAATTTTATGTGTTGAAAACTGTTACAGTCTTATTTGTGAATCGTAGGAGAAGATAATTTGGAAGCTTAGTGATAGTTCTAGGTCGTTTATTTCAAAAGAAAACGCAAGTATATATACCATAAGAAAGTGGTTACGTTCCCACCTCTTGTAATACAATATCTTTCTAGGAAAATACCTAAGTGATATCACTTAGTTCATCACTTGGAAATAACACATTTCAATATAGATCAAAAGAACAGAAGAAGAACGAATTCACAGAACGAAAGGAAAAATCCTATATGATCATATATGAAGGAAAAGAAGAAAATTATATATGTGAAAGAATAGCGAACGAATATTTTATATGTTCGCTTACAAAAACATACGCTTGAGTTTCAATTGAATCAAATCATACATTTCTTTCATTATTTTACATTAAAATTAATGTATGCATCAAGTAAAACAAATAATTAAAGTTCGTTCAGAAATAATGTCTGCTTTTGTCTAGATACACAAGTTTTTTCAAGCATTTCATAAACAAATATTGATTATATGTATCAAATAATCATTATGTTCTCAGTAAACTATTATCTTTGACTATAATAAGTTTATGAACATACAGAAATAACAAAGTTATTAAATACTTATTAGCTGACAGCTATGTAATACGATATATCAATGGATATTCAATTTCAGAAATGTAAAAATAATGCTTGGTATTCTAAGAATAAGTAATATATTAACAAGAGTAACAATACGTTGAAGAGCGCGAAAATCTCTTCCTTGTTGATATCTGATTATCGATGTTTGTTTATTTTATTATTGACGAATAAATCTTGTGATAGGAAATTAGTAGGTGTAGTGCAGGCTATATCTTGCCAAATAAGAAGAGGACATAAAAGAGTAAAGCTAACTATTAATTGAAGAGGCATGAAAATTGCATAGATTTTATTTTCTCATTTCATACGATTATTATATTGATAATAAATAATAACAATGAAGATGATAATTGCGATGATGCATGCAATAAAATCATGAATAAGTGCAATAATACTTATTGTAAAGGCATTTAGATTATTTTCATTATTAAACGTTGTTCTACTTTGTTTAGATTATAACGAATATTCTGAATAAGAAAGAATTCTTTTCTTGATATAGTATTTTGTTTTTTTTCAATCAATAAATAACTGTCGTTTTAAAAATATTTAATGAAAATTTTACTTCTTTCTCGTTTGAAATCTCATCTTAAGAAAAAAAATAAAAAAATAATTCTTTCTTGCATTAATAAATTTAATGATCATATAGTATGTCGTAAGACATTAGCCCAAGAAAAATGCGAATATCTCCGTTATATTTTGACCAAATGGGCTAATATTTTTATCACTGATATAGGAGTATTCACAATTGACATTGAAAGAAAACTGTAACCTTTCAGGAGTTATGAAAAACCAATATTCCACATGGCGAGATTTACATAAAAAAAAAACTTTGATTAAATTAGCAGTACTGGACTAAGTGTGCTAGATAGACTGTCATTTATCATAATAGAACGATTTTTGAAAAAATAAAAACAATAAATTTGAGAGGAAATCATATTTTACTAGGACTTTAAAAAGTTTAGGAAAATTGATATATCCGCATCATTTATTCTACAGCGTACTAACTATCGTTTTATCAAAATAATTTTACAAGTGTTCAGAAGTATCTTCATACATAAGAAATCTTGATAAAAAATGTTGATCAAAACAGAAACAATATAGGTAATAGCTATTTATATCTTACGGTTAAAATCAAACAAATCTCAAACATACGCTATAAACTAATCTATTCTACCACACATATTTCAGTTGTATATTTTTAAAAAGAAAAAAAAATTATGTTATACTCTTCTACACACTATATAATAAAATCAATTTCTCAGTTTAAATCCACTGTTATAAAAAAATGCATTAATATATTTTAAACATCATTTCCACTGTAATCGAAACTATCATCGTATATTGTTTAGAATTATCTTCTAAATTCACATCTCTCTCTTTTACCTCAAATGAAATCATCCAGTATTTCATCATACTGGTTTAGCTTATCTCTCTATATAATATTGAGAAAAAATTTCCTACGGTCTTTTAATATGGGTATGGCAGATATGATGATTTCAAAGAAAATTGAAATTGTTCCAAAAAATGTAAATAATATACTAACGTTTATCAAAGTTATGGAACATCAACGAACGTTCAGATCAATTATATTGGTTAACAATTTTTAATATTATTCTTGCATAATCATTTGTTCTTTCTCTTCGAAAAGGTAACGTGATGTTTTCAAGCATCGATGAGAGCATAAGTAATACCTGTTTTCTTTCTCTAAAATCCTTAGATTTGTACATTAAGAATGAAAAAATAAATTTCTTTTTCAATGATGACATAACTGAAGATGCTGCTCGGACTTATTGTTACTCATGTCAAAATATCATCTATAGATGCTGAATATACTATCCGAAGGACGAAACCATCTGATCTGATATTTCTACAAGTTTAGATCATAAATTAGTTAAAAAGATGCATATGGAATGTATTAATTAATATTATCCTTTTATTTTTGATCAAACAAACAAAGACACCTATTAAATCAAGTTGTACAATAAGAAAATATAAAAATATTAGTTGAATATAATATTTATTGATATTTTCTCTGTTCGTATAAGCTATTTTTCATATGTGGTTATAAAACAAATCGTGAAATATGATGGAATTGCTCAATGTCATATTTGTTGTGTAGTTAGAGGTAACTACGTAAGAAAAAAAAACGCAACAGAAAGAAAAGAGAATGGATGGCAAAAAAGATTTTTTGTGTCCGTATTTTGATAGGCAAACAAACAGTCGAAGAAGGCGCATATATTTCTCGCTTCTATTCATTTCTTTTGCAAGTTTTAAATCAAAAAGATTTCATTTTTTAACTTTTATAATGCATATATTTGTTAACGTACGTTTTTTATAGTTACTGAGAAGTTTTCTTCTAGGATTATTTACCTTTATATCATTAGATGTCCTGTTGATGGCTCTTCTCAATTATATATTTTGATGATGTAAATCAATATCGAAATAAATGATTAGTTGTAAACAAGTAGAGATAGGATTTTTTTTATTGTTATGCCAAACATCTCTTCAGTGAGATCTGTTATCTTATGACGTGTATTTCAGAAAATTAATTGAATTTTTCTACTGTTTCTTTTGCCGTCGTTAATGTTTATACAGTTATGAATTGTACTAATTTTTCAATAGTCAGCGGAGTCCTGCATTATATTTATTTTACTGCTTCTTTAGGCAATTAAATTAAAGTGACTACAGTAGGTAATTTGTTACTAGAAAAATAAATGTCAAGTGTCATCCCTAATAGAAAATGGTATGAAATAATATGTATGTAAAATTATTATTTCAGAGTTCTTAGTAAAATGACTACAAATATTGCATCAAATAGTGAAGTTGATACGAACGATAGCATCAGACATCTCGAACTATTTAGTCTTATCTGGTTGGATGACAATGATAATGATAAGAAAAATCGAGATACACAGCAAAAACTACGTTCTATTATCAATCATCTAATAATGTTTCGGAATATCGAAGAATGTCAGCAGTATATTACACAACAATCAAATGATGATCGATTGGTTGTTATCGTGAATGGTCATCTAGGAAAAATAATTGTACCTTCAATTCATATGCTTCGACAAATCTCGTCAATCTATATTTATTGTATGGATAAAAAAAGCAACGAACAATGGTCTTCTAAATATACCAAAGTAAAATTGCAAAGAGATGTCTTTATTTTATTATATCTAATTCATAGGTGAAAGCGGTGGTTGTCGAATTCGATGAACTTGTATCTCGAATACATGCTGATTATAAAATTCAGAAGAAAGTTGAAGAACCATTAGCGATTAACATGTTTACTACAAGTGGTGGTGCAGGTAAAGCAACAACAGAAATCAATGGTCAGTTTGTTTTCTTTCAAGTTCTTATTGACTGTCTTCTGCGAATGAAATCCAATCAGACAGACAAAAATGAACTAATCTCATATTGTACTAATGAATACGAAGGTAACAAGGTTGAACTCGATAATCTTCGTGAGTTTCAACAGACTTATTCATCTAAGAAAGCTTTGTGGTGGTATACTCGTGAGTCATTCTTTTATAAGACTCTCAATGCAGTTTTACGCACACAAAATATTCATATGATTTTTCTTTTTCGTTCATTCATCGTTGATATTTATCGTCAGCTTCGCGAACATCAAGTTCAACATCCTTTAACCGTTTATCGGAGTCAGTTAATGTCCAATGACGAATTGAATATTCTCAAACAATGGCATGGACAATTTATTTCTATCAATTCATTCTTTTCTACAAGCACTAAAATCTCGACAGCTCGTTCGTTTCTAAATAGACCTGTTTCAGCAGAACTCAAACGAGTATTATTTGAAATCGAAGCTGATCCTCAGATGGCAACTACAAAACCATATGCAGATATCAGTATACATAGCGATTTTCCAGATGAAGCTGAAGTGCTTTTCATGTTCGGCTCTATCTTTCGTCTTGGCGAGGTGAATCACGACGAAGAAGGCATATGGATCATTCGAATGACTCTATGTAGTGATGATGAAAACGATTTAAAAAATGTTCTCATGCACATGAAGAGGCAGAATGGAAATGGAGAGACAAATCTTCGAACATTGGGGAAAATATTGGCAAAAATGGGAAAATTTGATCTAGCTGAAAAATATTACTATCGTTTTCTTCATGAATTTCCACCAGATCATCCTTTTCTTGGTACTTTGTATGAAGAGCTTGCTGACATAACTGCACAGAGTGGTCATTATGATGAAAGTATGCAATGGCAACAAAAAGCAATTGAGATTCAAAAACAGACCCCGTCAAACTACGATATCAGTCAATATAAACAATCTAAAGTCACTGGTAAGTTCTACTCATATAAAGTCAATATTTATTAAGAATCTAACTATTATAGAAGAAAATAATATATTCATAAAAATATCGATATTGCAGAAACTCTAGGCGAATCTTATCGTCAATATCTTGAAAGATAACTATCTTTTTATCACATATCAGTATCTATTAATTGTAGCTCTTGTTAGAGTCTTTGACACAATGCAGAAATGTTTATCAATGATTACTCTTACCAAAGGAGAAAAACCTTCGCTCGATTCTAGATTTCTAATGGCTTTTGAGAATTTCCTATGCTATAATAGCAAAGATAGCGTAAGAAACGAAAAAAAAACGATCTTAGAGTTCGTATAAAAATTTTTAAAATTTTTGAACTAAGTCTCTCCAACATATGATGTTTTCAAGATATAGATCGATTTCCATAAATAGTATAGACAGCATGTAATTTTTGAAGGCTTCATATCTTAAAGAAACTTAGTCCAAAATACTGAAAGTTTTTTTATTTAAGCCAATCTAAGGGAGATCTTTATGTATGCAAAGTTTCAGATGGGGAAATTTCAAAATATGGTTTTGCGACAAAACTATAATCCTACAATGAAAACTTACAAAAAATGTTCAATCTTCTCAGAAACAAGTCATAAGCATGAACTCTTTCTACCATAGACATAGATTACTAAGCTTTACAAACAATGAACGTTTGAATGTGTATAATAAATAAGCTAGAACACCTTTATCATCAATGTCGTGTGAAAACAAACGTTTCTTAAATAATTATTTCTATAGCAAGATTTGAAGAGAGTTTTCTTTCGCTAATTAAATAATGTTTTATTTGAAAGATTAAAATATTCACCATGTTTTTTCTCTTCGAAGGACTCACTTTTACAAAAGTAAATATTTCTTCTTTTTCTTTTCAATTCAGTTCCACACATTCCTGCTAATGCTAAATGGGCACAATGCGGTAAAACTGTTGCTGGAGGGCATGGAAATGGTTGTGGACTCAACCAACTCAATAATCCTATAGGTCACTTTGTGGATAAGGATAAAAATATTTTTATTGCTGATTGTGGCAATAACCGTATCGTAGAATGGAAATATGGTGCAAAGAGTGGTCAAGTGGTGGCCGGTGGAAAACGACCAGGAAATCAAAATGATCAATTAAATGGGCCAACAGATGTAATTATTGACAATGAGAATCTCATTATATGTGATACAGAGAATCAACGAGTGATGCGATGGCCTCGTCAAAGTAACGCAAAGGGAGAAGTGATTCTCTCAGATATTGAATGTAGACGATTGACGATGGATAATGAAGGATATCTTTACGTATCTGACAGTGAAATGCATGAAGTCAGACGATATCAAGTAGGAGAGACGACAGGAACAGTAGTAGCAGGTGGTAATGAATTAGGCAATCGTCTTGATCAACTCAATTGGCCTACATATATCTTTGTCGGTCAAGATCATTCCGTGTACGTATCGGACAACGGAAATCAGCGAGTAATGATGTGGATGAAGAATGCAAAAGAAGGAATCGTCTTGGCGGGTGGCGAAGGGTTTGGAAGTCAATTGACAAAATTGTCGAATCCTGACGGAGTGGTAGTCGATTCGTTTGGCAATATCTATGTAGTAGATAATACAAATCATCGAGTGATGCGTTGGTATAAAGGAATGAAACAGGGAGATGTTATTGTTGGTGGTAATGGTCAAGGAAATGAAGCAAATCAATTGAAGAATCCTCAAAGTTTATCATTTGATGAAGATGGAAATCTCTATGTAGTCGATTGGGGGAATCATCGAGTACAAAGATTTGATATCGAACAGAGTTAATTTTCATTACTATTGAGAATTGATAATATTTGTTTTTCTTTATTTTGATTGATCGACGAATTGAATAAAGAAATTGTGCACGAAAGAATATGTTTACACAAACGATTCGAATGAACCAACGAGTATATCGTGTTGTTAATCGATATTGTGCTATTAAGTAAGTTCTCTCTGGTTGCAGATTTAAAGCGTTTCTATGGAGACTGCCAAAAGCATAGTACAATCTACACATTATTAATATCAACAAGCCACCATTTATAATATGGCGATCATTTCGGACTATCTAGCATATAATATAAAGTTTGTTTACAGTAATCACAAAATTTTCATCGTCTTTTTCATAAACGAATACCAAAATATTTATGATAATCGGAAAATAATGTCGTCATTATCTTTTTTTTTCTTATATAAAGTTCAAAAGAATATTCGTTTTTACTGTAGTGATGAAGAAAACGATGTTTTATTATTTTTTTTGGTCCTATTTGATTACTGTTCAACTAATATCGTAATAAAATTTTGACAAGATCTATTTTATCATGAAACGATATAGTAGTACAAATGTCAATAACAGGTTTCTCCAACCTGAATTTCTTAAAGTTTTTAATTAACTTTTTCTGAAAATAAACGTATCCTGGTGAGTTGTTCATAGTAAATTTTCAATTATAAGGTGTTTGTTCAAATAAAAAAAAACGTCTACTCTTTTTTTTAACAGTGAACACCTCAGCTCTATATATTGTTTCTATCGAAAGTTGTTCAGAGAATATTGATTCAGTATTTGTGCTATCCGCACCATTTCATGACAAAATAGGTCTTCTCATAATTTTATTATTATAATATTACTCGAAGAGTAATCAAATATGATCGCCAAACAGAGTATAGTTTTCTCTGTTATTACATAGAAAAGAAAATTTCTCTAAGCTTTCTATAAGAAAAAATAGTGATGGCACTACTCTTAGATTGTCCTATGTATTTAAGCA
The DNA here is from genome assembly GCA_022393335.1 of Macrotrachela quadricornifera. NCBI lineage: Eukaryota > Metazoa > Rotifera > Eurotatoria > Philodinida > Philodinidae > Macrotrachela > Macrotrachela quadricornifera. Next base: position 155,295 of record JAJEKB010021236.1, on the reverse strand, counting down.
AAAATTAGGCCGATCCAATCTGATGATTTACACTGGCATTGATACTAATAAAGAAAAAAAACCTCTCGATCACAGCTTTGATTTTTATATACTTCGTTCTTTTGCTTATTTAAAGAAAAGTTTATCCTTCTTATTAATATAGTACGTATTATTTTAAAACACAAAAACTCAACACTTCTTTACTATCTAAAAAGAACGCCTAAACAGTGAAGTTTTTTTCTTAATTCAATTTTGTACAAAATAGACTGCTTCATGATTCGAACGATTGTATCAATCACGATGTACTATTGTGTGAATTATCTGATAAAGATCTATGAGATATTCATGCTCTATAGGTCTAAATTTGTTCTAGATCCTCTAATGTAATGCGGAATCTAACTCAGTTTTATCATTTAGCATGACTCTATTATCAATTTTAGTAAAAGAATGATTTCTAATCAAACAATGTTGTAATTTAGAAAACTTGCCACTTTTCTATATGATACCTGATTACATTCAAAGATTTATTTTATTTTGTTGTAGCAATATTCATTGAATATCCTATATCCCATTCGGTACAAAATTGATTGATGTATATAGTACACAAAAAATCATGAAATCTCAAAGCTAGCATTTCAAAATACTTGAAGTATGTGAAAGTTTTTACACTCACGGCTATTCATTGTTCGAATATTTTGTGTCTAGTAGGCCAAATATAAACATTATATAAACTCAAAATAGTGCTGCTTATAGACTTTCATTTCTTCTATCGAATGGAATGTGAACCAGCTCTGATGAACTTGCGAGTAAGAACGAATCGATTAAATACTAAAAATTCATACTTTTCTCAGAGACTATGTTCTTTCACCTGAATCTCTTGAAAAGAAACGTTTTTAAATCAAGATATTATGAAGTTATTGATTTCATAAAATGCTTTATCAATCTAGCATATAGGGAGAAGAAAATAAAATTTGATCGATGTTAGATATGATCAGTACTATATGGTGAATTCTTTCTTAAATTTGTGTATGGATTTAGAAGTGTGCGTAATGAACAAGAACTTTTCATTTTAAATGAAAGTTATACAAAACATCTATTGTTCTCGCATGACGTATTCAAGAACTTTATCGTCTATCACAAAATTCAAATAATAAGAGCTCAATGTGTTTACATACAAAATACAAGAATCTATTGGATTTGATCATTATATAAATGCTGATGATCTTGTACAAGTAAGGATTTAGTGGGAGCATGACGACGTAGCAACGTGTTTGAGCGTTTTTTTCCACAACACTATATATATATGTTCGTTTTTGGTCTATTAGTTGCGCGTGCATACCAAGTTGGTTAGACTCTATAAAGCATTCTTCATGATTCATATTACTTTTACTCATAGGTTTATATTCTTTATATTCATGGCATCCTCCAACTGCTTTTCATTCTTCATGAATTACTTGTAATCACCATTATCTTTCTTTCGGTTCTATCCAGACAAAGTTGAAATTTTTTTCAATTTACAAAATATTATCGAGAGAAACAACTATTTGAGATTCAGATTTCTTATTTGTATTTAATTGAGAAAAAGAATCAGATGTCACATTAATTGTCTAATAAGCTTTTATTTTCACTTTTTAAATGAATAAGAGGAAAAGAACAAAGTAAGTAACTAAAATGAAGTCATTAGTATTGTTATGAATTTCAAGTCGTTGTGCAATACCGACAATATGAACCATATGGAATTTGTATTAAATAAAAAACATAATATCCACTGCAATTCGTTGCACTTATTGGTGAAAGCGACCTAGTACAAGAGTTGCCATCATAAAAACAAATATTTCCCACATTGGTTGTTCCAACTATCATTGGTAAAGTACCATTCCACCAACCTGGATAACTGGCACCACAAATACTAGTCTTGCTCAATTGTGTAGTCATAAGTCGTGTACCACCATTACCTGTAAAGCGATACCATCCACTTGCCAGGTTGTAATCTGTTTCACAACAACCTTCATGGGTGTGGAGACGCGTTGAATCAGTAGTAGTTGTGTAAGCATAACATTGTGTTGGAAGAACAATAACGGGTGGAACAGTTGATCCTGTAAATGAGAGGTAAGAAATTGGAATTGAATTCTTTCTCTAACAAGAAAAGTAGAATAGACGACGGTGGAGGAAGAATGTAGCTATAGACGTTTTGCGATTATTTGAATCACAAATATCCAAAACACTCTTACTCTCATTCTATGTAAAGATATGTTTTTTTCTTACCAGGTGAATTGAAAGATGACATCACACTCACAACCAATGGTATTCCACATACAATTAATCCAATGAAAAAACATACAATATGTGTTACTGTCAACTTTGAAAATAATATACTGGCACTACTAAATACATGAAAAAATACAGATATCGTTTCGCTTGAAAAAGAAATTCATTTTCATCAGATCTTTACTTTAATGATTCTTGTGTAATTGGATATTGATTCATTTCATCATTAGACGAACCACTCAATTCCCAAACACGTGATTGAGGTATTGGATCTGCAAACAAAAATTTATATGCACATTCATCATAAGGGATATTGCTCACTAATTTTTTTTAATGGAATAATCATCTTTTCATATGAGGATGTATGATTCATGCAAGTTATGGATTAGAAATGAATATTCACAATTTCGAAATATTTTTTTACATTTTTCCCTACTGATTAAAACTAAATAACAGCTAACTTCATTGAACATTTCATTAATGGCATTTTAATTTGAATGTTACAATTTAATCAGAAAGTTTTTACTAAGAGGGATATTTAGCGAAAAAGTTTCTTATAATTTACATGTCAAGCATAGTTGAATAATTTTAATACTCATAGTAAAAACTCATAGTTTTATAATTCAAAAAATGGATTCGTTATGTTCATCTTCATCAATCTTTAATTCTCGTGTTTCGAATATTTATGATTAGATATTTCATTTATTCTTGAAATCACAGACAAATTATCCAGTAGTCAATTTATTAATTCTCCCGAACATAGCTATAAAAGCTGTCATTTTCTATGAAACTACCCTATGTATAGTAGAATACAAAGCGATTTCTCAAAGAAACATTGAAAAATGGTAATATTAAGCTAATTATTAATTAATATATTCGAAGTATGCTGAGGATAATTGTCTATTCTCCATGAATAGTTTACTTATAAATTTATAATTACATTTTTTTCTCTACGAGCAGCACTAGCAGTTATATCGCGTTTTACATTGTATTTTCATAGAAATTACACTAACTGCTTTTTCTGAGATCAGCAATACTTTGCAACAAGACGACTGATTAATCAACTCGATAACAGCTGAATTAATTCGATGTTATGCGATTCGCTGGATTTAGTTTCTATTTCTGCAGTTGCAATTTTAATTTACATAGGCCAATTTCTTCATTTCATTTTTGCACATGTTAAAGTTTTATGTGCAAGAATATAAATCTGAGGAAGCGCTGTATACTTTCACTATCATTCAACATTCTTAAGTAGATCAGTTTTGGAAGCATCAACTAAAAATCTCAGTGAGTATTAAAATAACTGTCAATGTACATGTTGTAAAGTTGTAAAAAAAAGCATTTCGTGTCACTCAAACAATCTTTCTAGATATCAGAAGCGCTATGTGTTCGACTCACAGGTTTATAATCTATAGTTATTTCAAATATAAATTTATCGATATAATAATATTTCTAGCAAAAATTTATAGAGGAACAAGCTAGTTAGCGGTGTAATTATGAAGTGATCAACGTTTGATTTTGGTTTGGGAAAAGACATTCACATAGGGACGTACGTCATTAGTATATCCTCCTGAGAATTAAGTCATTAAATATGACTGGAAGGCTCCAAGCATTCTCTAAATTCGAACGTGGAGAAAGATTTGTTATCGTTGGAAAAGTTACCAAGTCGATGCTGTATTTTCTTCTGAAGCCAATGTAAGATTGGTGGACTATTCCATATACGTGAACATAAATACCAAATTCCAATAATATACTCAAATATTAAGAGTGCAATGCTAATTTTTAAAACACTTGTCTTGCATGATTGTTCAGTTTTGGATACATGCATTGCTTGAAATATCCAAATATGGCCAATGACAAACCAGATGATAGAAAAGACAACAATAAGATGAGTAAAAGCAAAGATATATTTAATCACGTTGTTATCCAGTTTTGAATGACAAGTCATTTTGGTTGAAGTACATCTGCAAAGAAAATGACTTATGATGTTGACTTCAGCTAGAAAGCAAATTTTTCGAAGGGTTAAATTCCGTTGGTTTGATTAAATACTTGATCAAATCATTTTAGCAACAGTTGTTTCCCTTCTTCTTTTCACTCATTCTTGGAACTAAGTGTAGACTATTTTACGGATTCAATGATTAGAAATATATCATGAGAATACTACATGAAATAATAGTCAGTCAAATTTTATAGTGACTAGGCCGAGAAATCATAAAAAATGTCTTATCAAGTTCACGATCAAATCATTGCCAAAACATTTAACTAGACAATACAATATGAAAAATGTCTGTTAAACTTTATTGTGAGAAAAGTAAGTAATCATTTTCATGGTCTGCGTGCAGACCACAATAGACACACTGATGTGCTAAACAGTTTTCAGAGAATTTGAAAAATTATTGACAATGAATGATGCGCTCACTGTGGTCGTATCACTATACGCGCACCATTTTCGTCATGCTCTTTCAAACTACTTGACGCAAAATTGATTGCAATGAAATCCATGTGTGAAATACTGAAGAGGTTGTTGATATTCGACATGCATATTGTTATAAATCTGACTGTCTTAAAAAAGTATGTAATCTCTACTAAACCATTATACTCCCTAAAATATGTTCATTTTCCAATGAATCAAAAATATTTTTTTCATTTTTGAAAAACCTTTTAATTTTAAAAGTTTCCAGGATTTATCTGAAGAGTTTTTTGGTTTACTAGGAGACGTGAATTTTCTTAGAGAATATGTATATCTTTTTCGTTAGATTTCTTAGATAAATCTTTCTTTTAAAACATAGAGAAACTTTAAATGATTTGGTAATTTATTTATTTCATGAACTCTTTTAGATGTAAGTTTCAGCGCAATAGTACGGTGACAAAAATGTATTTGCGCGGAAGTGTTGGTGAACCGTGATAGGGACAAATGTATGATCGACTTCTGCACAAGCCGTTTTTGATAAACTATTGTACTAGTCTTGAAATATGTAAATTTTTCTGAGGACATTCTCGCCTCTAAAGAAGCATCTTTTGTTATATTCATATTACACATTTTAATTCAGCAAAGATTGTATTAATAACTTTTCAATGCGATCACATCTTAGATTGAAGTGTTATTCAAATAAAAATGAACAAACCGTTAATGAATGGATTGATATCACTACAGATAAGATAACACTATTCTTTTTTTAAGACGATAGAAAAAAATTTAGTTTCTACTCTTGTAAAGGAGTGTGGATCGTTTTTTGACTCATAAAACCCACAAAGAATGTAGGGGAATTTTTAGAAAAATGTTTTATCGTTCTCAATGAAGTTATGTGTTAATCAATAGGAGACAAAGTATTGATTTATGTTGGATAGAAACTTATTCAATATAATAGAAGTTTTCTATCAATTCATGAGCAAATCTTAGTCTATTTATCATAGACAAGAAATTCTTTAGGCTCATCTTCTAATAAAGTGCCTCAAGTCATGCTACAAGATCTCAGGTCAATTCTTTTATGGTTTTACAATGTCCAATATGTATTATACAATCATACAGTTTCAACTTTTTTCTTAAAAGAAAAGTTTCACTCAAAATCATGTTTTTGACGAAGATTCCCTGGATTATAGGAGCTGTGTAGATAGCTGCATTTTTCATCACAGTGATATCCTAGTTAGATGCATTTTTGATCAGAATTTCAACTCTTTAACATGATTCTTTTTTGAGAGACATATATAGACAAAATAATATAGATACAATGTTGTCTTGTCTTTAGTCGTACTGATCAATTCATTTAGAGTTCATCCATTTGTGCTTAATTTTTGTTTGAACAATACTTCAAACTATAATGTGATCGCATTGAAATATTCATGTAAGAGAAATATGTCCTTGATGAAATATAAATGTTACTAAGAAAATTCCAAATTGTGCTTATTGTGATGAGAGTGTCCTTAGAAAAATGTAATTCATATTTATACTTAATCTAAATATTTCACCTAAATTGTTTGTATTCGATGAAACGAAACTTTTATCAGAGCCCTCAACGATGGACTATGCATATTAAATGAGTAAAAACATGAAGTTATGCTTACTCAGCAACAGCTGCATGAATATGAACTAAAACGATGACAAGACCGCATACACCTTGGACAATAAGAAAAATGCATATCATTCGTTCATTATAACAATTATTTAAGTAGACGGCACCAATAATGATAGCAACAATGAACATAATGAATGTGACCAAGAGCTGCGTATAATAAGGAAAATGTTTTCGCTTGAAAAGAGCATTATTTGATCCAAAGAGTTTCGGTATCTCTTGTATCACTTTAGTTAAAAACCAGGAAAAACTAAGCTCGTCCGATACCATGGGTCGATAGTCACTATCGAAGTCTTCATCTTCCATTATGGGAACATTGTCTTCTTGCTGCTCACACTGCTGATACATTATGTAACCAATACAACAGTTGTAAGAAAATAGTTTTGAAATCGAAACTAGAAAGAGACGCAATATAAATAAGTGTCAATTGTTTTTTTGCAATAAAACTAATAGTATTGCGATGCTCAAACCGACACCATTTTTTTTTCTTAAAAAATTCATGTTTGTCCGCATCGATAGAATCGAAATTCGATTAAGTTTCAACATTGCTTTGCCATTGTTTTTCTCGTAGACCACAATAGCAAGAGAATTTCATTCTTGCTCATGTTGCGCGCAAATGTCATTATTACTCGAGATTACACAAAGAAAAAATTTTGTGTTGCTTGAAGCTCAGCAACATCATCTCACTTGGTCGACTTCTCATAGTAGATGAAATTATTTTTCAGTCTTGGAGGAGCATTCGAGACTGCAAACAGATTCGTTATTGATGTAGACATTGATTGTTTTCTTATTATTGTAAAGAATAATACAATGCATTGCTGTGTTTCATACGTTACAAAATAGAATAAACAAAGGTTTTAACAGTAACCTAAGAAAAAGAATGAATGTGACTCGGATTATTCTCAATATTTATTTTTCAAGAACGAAGCAAAACAGACGAAATATCCATTTTCTGAAAGCCTCATATTCGACATTACCCTACTTTTTGTTTCATATTTTTTTTCTTTTCATAAATATACTTTGATGACACTATATTGATCATTGTTTTTACTTTTTATATATTCACTAGATTTTGTTGGTTGTATAGTAGATGTGTAGTTACTGTATTTATAGTTGTGAAGAAAATGCTTACTTGTTGAATATTTATACTCTCATTATGAAAAATGAACAAGAGAATGGTGTTTTGCATAGACATATTCTATGAGATTTCACAAAATAAAAGGAAAAGAGAATTTAAATTTCTACATAACATTTTTGAGTATTTATCATTACTCTCATTTGTATGCAAACTAAAATGTTCTTTCGTAATCAACTTCTTTTTCAACTCAATCTGATAAAAGACAAGACAATTCGGCTTAGAAGAAGAACAATCAATGTACTGTATGTTCTAAATGAAAAGAAGTAAAAACATTCGCGCTTCTTATAACCCTTTGCGAGCTGTGCCTATAATAAAAAATAGTTTGGATGACTGGCTTGTTTCTGAAGAACAATCACTATTTTCTCCTAGTATTAGCATATTAATATCCCTTTTTAGTTTACACTTCAAAATTCGAATATTTTTTTAAAAAAAGTTTGTCTTTCTTTTATTGTATTGTCGAATAATTATTGTAGACTTGTCAAAAGTTTTCATTCAAGTTTTGTTATGAATGTTTTTTTTCGAAAGAATTGACATTAAAACTAAAATAAATGAATATTAACTAACGACATCTATGCTACTTTTGATTCAAAAAAAATATATCTTGAAATATAAAAGTTTGTTTTTGCATAAAAATTTAAAAAAACTGATTAATTAATAGTATTATAAAATTAAATAATGGCATTGCCCATAGTAACAGTTATAAAAATGATAGATGTTATTGACTAATATGTATTCGACGTAATATAAATTTTTTTGATAATTTTAATTTAATTTTAAGAATTTTTTTTCCAATAATGTTCAAACTACCTGATCATGCTCATTCTGGCGTTCATAATATATCACTTAGTCATAAACATACATCAGAATTTGAATCTGAAGATATTACTGTTTGGACTAAGTAAATTTATTTAAAAAAAATATTTCTTTTCTTAATAGAATTATTATTAAATTTAGATTATTTGATCGTTCACAAATACTTGATGAAGAAGATCGTAGTCGAATAAATCATATATTTAATAAACTTGTCATAAACATTGTTAAATATGAACGGTAATTTAATTTTATTAATAGTAGAATGAATATATTTGTGTATTTAGAGAACAAGATTTTCAATTACTTGAGGCACTTGCTAAACGATTATTATCAACTGATAAAGATAGAGAAGAAAATGAGGAACCATTGATCTTAACAGCATTTGATCAAGAACGATTAATAAAACTTCGTACAATTTGTAAACGTTTAAAACATTATAATTCTATTGAAAAATTACTTTCAACTATGTTCATTCGAGTATTTTCATTTTTAATTATCTTTTTTTTTTCTTTCTAAAAAACTATTCTTATATTTTATTTAGGATAAATCAAATGAATTAATTCTTCCACCAATTAATAAAACAAATCAACGACTTCGTTCATCATCTCTTTCATTTGATGAAACTCATATTGCTTTACCAACTAAGAAGAAACAACGAATATCAGATATAGAATCTCCAACTATAGTAAGTGATGTATTTTTTTTTATTACTTTTATTAAAATTTCCATAGACATAGTACATATAAATTCCCATGTTATATCAATAAGTATTCTGCTAAATCTCGCTCACTATGCTTCTTTTTTTTTTTAATTTTAATTTAATTTATTTATCTTCATTAAAATTATTTATTTAGACTCGTTTAAAATCTAAACAAATAACAATGCATGGTCCAGTAACATTACAAAATATTTATCAAGCCATACCAGCAGCAACACTTCAATTTGCTGAAGGTTAATTTTCTAATTAATTTTCTAATCAAAATTCAAAAAATAAATTTTCTATATAGATGAATATGTTTGGCATGCTAATCGTCCAGTAAATATGATATTAGCAACAGGAGTTCAATTACCAAATGTTTTAACTGAATCAGCAACAAATACGAATATTGAAAGTGAACAATTTTTTTCAAAAATGATTGAAGATATTATTCGTGAATATGAAAAACGACATCCAAGTGATCATTATTCAGCATTAAAACAATGGAAACAAAAACATGTAAAAAAAATATTAAGAGTGAACTTTTATCTATTTCAAATTAAAAGAGATAGGCAGTATTGGTTAAATATCATGACAACAGTAAATTATATGTTATGAATGAGAATTTTCTTTTTTTTTGAATTTAAGATGTTGACTTCTTTTAAACTGAAAACGATAATAGTTTTAAGTATCTGAAGGAAATTTTATTTTAAGGAAGATGATTTATACACTCAATCGACAACACCACGGCGAATGAATGGTTTTGAAGCATTGATTGATGTTGTTCAACGACGTCATTTAGGAAAATTACAACGATATTTTCTTAATGTCGTTTCAACTAATCGTCATTTTAATCCATATGATCTAATTACAGTTCCTGAATATAAAGTATAAATCGATTTTTTTCCTTATTTAATTTTATTCTATTGTATAAAAATAATCTTCTCTTTTCTTTTTTATTTAAAAGGCTGATCAAGAAAATCATTATGTATTTTCCGTTTTTGGTATATTAAATATTCGGCAAAATGGACTAGATGTAGAATTTTTTGAATTAGCCGAATGGTATAGACATGCAAAATTATGGCATGCATGTAGACAAATACCATTTTTTCGAGATTATCTTATTAGAAAAGAATTCAATCTGTAAGTTGTTTTTTTACATATATTCTTAATATAAAAAAAATAACAAATTATAGTTTTTCGATTTTTTGAGTCTAAAAAAATTTTTCTTTCTATCCATCTTGTAAACAACAATAAATATAATTATTAGATGGTTATCCAATGCTCGATTCTTTCGATTTGCTCGACGTCGATATGAAGTTAGTAAAAAACATCTTCTATTAATGAATAATCGTATATTTCAAATGGCATTATTTGAAATTCGACGAGTTATTGTTGAATATCAACAATTACCATTACTTCCAAAATTATATCCGTAAATTTGAAAAAAAATTTTTTTTGTAAATTTAATCATTTTATTGTCTTTTTAGAGGAATGTCATTATCATTAAATGATTTTGAAACAATGGTTAAACGACATACAAAAGATACAATAGAATATACAAAAAAATTTTATAATCATATTAAAACAATTCTTGATATGACACGTGAAACATGTGGAAAAAAATTACATGTGATTTTAAAATGTCTTGAAGAAGATAATCTTACTTTGTAAGTAAAAAAGTAAAAAATAAAGAAAATTTCTTACTTTCTTTAATTAAAAGTAATCAAACATCTGGTTCAATATATGAACAACGTATAAGAAAAGAAAATTTACGTAAAGAACTTGAACAAATGCAAAATGATATTCGGTAAAAGAAAATTTTTCTTTTTTTATTTAATTATTTTTGTTATTTTCTTTTAAAGAAATATTTGTCCATTTTTAAATTTATGTTCGGCTATGTTAGCATCATGTTTATGTAATATTCAACGTGATACATTATCACAATTTATACTTTCACATGTAACATTTTTAACAAAACTTCATTTAAGTGATTTTGATTGTAAGATTTTATTTAAAAAATTAAAAAAAAACAAACATAGTATTTTAAGCTAATCGTATGCTTCGATATCTTCCATCATGGGATGATTATTCAGAAATATTCCAATCAATTTTACAACAACCACAACAAATGCTTTATGAACAATGGAAAAATATTTTAGAATTAGATACATGTTTAAGAGATGTTGATAAATTTGGTGATATGATTAGATATGAAGGGTAAAAATTTTTGTATATTGATTTTATTTTAATAGTTATTGTTTTTTTCTTCTTAAGATTAACAAGTCAATGTGAAAAATGTGGACAAGATCTTTATCCAGGTTTACAAGAAATATCATCAACATCATGTAAATGTAAAAAACAACAATCAAAAGGTTTGTTTTCTTTTAATTCAATAAAGATCTATTAGCACTAGTATTTGTATTAAATATAGCATCTACAAATGAGTCGAATAATTTATCAATCAAAGGTCATGGATTTTTTGGTAGTACAAATCGAAATGCAGTATTACCATTTGAATTTATATTTACAAAAGAGTATATTTAAATATAATTTTATATAATCTATATATTGTTTTGATCTTAGTATAAAATATAAAGAAGAAATAAAAAATATTCTTTCTCAATTTCGTTTATCATTTGATGAATTGGATAATTATTGTGAATCAAATGAATGGTTATGTGAAATAAATCGTTTTTGTTTACAATGGACTCCAAATCAAATGAAACAAATGTCTGAAGGAAAACAAGTCTTTCTTATTGAAGTTTGTTTTATATATAAAAAACATCTAATTTATTTTATAATTTATTAATATAAAGGAACAATTAAATCTTCTTCGTGGTTGGATTGATAAAACACGTACATTTGAATTAACATATTCAACAACAAATTCTCCTTATATTATTCAAATGGATTGTTCTGTTATAAGTCAAGAACTTTGTAGTAAAGTTGAAAGAATTTATTTAGATTTTGGAAAATATCTTTATCGTTATGCTTGTTCAAATGCTCAAATACTTATTAATAAATTTCAAACTGCACTTCAAGTTTGTTGAAAAAAAAATTTTTAATAAGAATTTTTATTGTTTTTTTATTTAAAGATATTTGATGAACGACCATTAGCTATTGAAGAATTTGCAAAATATGCTAGTTATTTAGCTCCACATAAAACTGAATTATCATCAAATCAACAAACTATTGAATATTTTACAAGTCTTTTTGAAGTAAAATTTTTAATTTTTTTTGTTTCTTATTTCTATTTTAAAAAAAAATCAAGATTATTTTTATGCATTTTGGTCATTTACGTCAAGAAAATGAAAATGAATTAATTGATAAATTAATGGTTGATACATGGAAATTATTTCAAAAGAAATTATCAGATGCAGCTGATTTTGTTGCACAACAAACATTAATTATTCGAGAACGTTTACGTGATACTTTTGAAGTAAAATATGATTAGAACAAAAAAAAACAAAATCTCTTTTTTTATAATTAATATATTATTTTAGAAATATTTAAATGAAGCTGAATTATTATATAATCAATCAATAAGTGGAATTTTTCTTGATCCTGCACAAGATCCAATGGAAATGGTTAAACAATTAAAAAAAGTAAATAAATAACTAATAAGGATCTATAATGAAAAGAATTACTTCTACCCTTGTATGCTTCAATACTGTTGAATTTGTTGTAAAAAATGAAAAAGTTTTACTTTTGAATATTTTTTCTATAGAATTGTTTGGATTTTTTGGCACTTGAAAAACAATTAAGACAATATGCTGAATGGAGAATATTATTAGATGCAAATAGTTTAAATCCTACAAATGATGATCAATCTAATGGTATTGATCTTAATAATGTTAGTCAATGGTCAATGGAAATTGATCTTAGAAAAGATTTATGGAAATATGTTGAAATAACATCAAGTTCAATTAAAGAATGGAAAAATACATTTATTAATAAAGTATTAGTTTTAATTTTTCATTATTTTAATATATATGTATATTCTTTTTTAGTTTAATATTCGTCGAGCACAAGAAAAAATCGAATGTTGGTTAAAAATTGCTGAAGATTTTAAAGAAAAAATATCTGAAGATGATCCAATTGTTCTTCATTGGATAACAATACTTGGAGATTTTGAACAAAATATTGAATTACTTAAAAAATTATTAAGTGATGCTATGACTGTATGTCTATTTATTATCTCTTGTTTATATATAAATTACATTATTTATATATTTAGGTTGAACAATGGAACCTTCTTTTTCGTGCAAATGGTCATGATTATGATCCACAATATAATTATCGTATACAAGATTTAATTGATTTTAATATACTTCAAATTGAAAATCAAGATGTTTTCATGCAAATACATAAACAAGCAACAAGAGAACAAAAACTTAAAGATAAATTAATACATATGCAAACATGGCTTAGTGAACTTCATTATCGAATGGCGAAATATAGACCTGCTCTTAAAACTACTACTTCAGGTAAAGAATTCGTTCTTTTTTTTTAAATATTCTTTATCGATAGTTTCACATTTCATGTGAATATTCAAAACATTTTATGAAATGTGCATTTGAAAACTCGTATATATATGTATAGTTTCTTAATATTGTCATGGTATCATAGATAGACATAGTACAAAGCTATAAAATGAAGAGAATTCTGATTCACAAAACTTAAATTTCATTCTATTGGAATACTAGTTATGCCATTGACGTACATGCAAGTTTTCTTCAAAGGAAGAAGGGGATATTGTTGATCAGTACTGTATATCGCTGCGAAATATTACTTTTTTTATTGATTATTTTATTTGATAAGAATATTTATTTAGTTCGAAATCGTATAACATCTTCTTATCGACAACGTTTAAGTCGATATCGTGAATTACGTTCTCGTACATCAACAACTCACAAAACTCCATCGGAAACAATTTTAGCTACAGAAACATCACCTGAAACTATTGAAGAAGCTTATATTATGATTAATTCTCAAGAAATTCTTCGTTTAATTGAGGTTTAATAAAAAATCAAATTAAATTTTCTATTTAAAAATAAAATTTATTTATAGGATCGTTTATTATTATTACATACAAATGAACCATTTCATGGTAATATTGATACACGTCGTGAACAATTTCAACAATATTATACATTATTTGATAATGTTAAAGAAATGACACAATTATGGTATGAAACACAAAATAAATGGATTTTTTTAAGAAGTGCTTTAGCTAATCTCAATGTAACAAATGATGATCAAATATATTTAAAACAAGTTTATATTAAGTTTACAGATATTGACGAAAATTTTCGAGTAAAATATTTTATAATAATTGAAATTTGATAATCTTTTTTTTCTTTTTATTAAATAGAATTTTCAAAAATTAGCATTTCAAAATCCATCTGTAGCTGGTTTAGCTAAAGTTGAAATGAATCGTATACATTTTAAAAATTGGCTCAATACATTTGTTAGTTTGTTTTCTTTTTAATTACAAACAAATTATCATAATTTTATTTTTAGGATGAATTAGTTGGAGAACTTGAATTTTATTTAAATGACCAATATCGATCAAAATTTGGTCGATTTTATTTTCTATCAAATGATGATCTTGTTAATTTAATATCATCGGGTCTTGATCCAAGATTTTATCTTCCATATGTTAAACAATTATTTAAAGGTATTAATAATATTCAATTTTCTTTACCAGAACAAACTGTTGGAGTAACAACAAATCAAGCAATTAATTCAGCTGCTACTGATGTCTATGGTAAATTATCAATTTAATTTTATGAAACTCTTAACGTAACTAAGTCGATTTTAATAAAGAAACGAGATGAAATAAGAATATGTTTTCAGTTAATAGAGAAAACAAATTATAACATATTTCAAACTTAGTATTCCTGCTAAATCACAAGTAACGCGGCGCAATCATCGCTGACCCTCTACTAGAAGGATGTGATCAGATCGCTTATCTCCCTTGAAATAAGAAAAAAAAATTGCTTTAATTCATAAAACCAATCACTTGTCCAGTAGGTTTTTACTCATACTCATTTTGCTTACTATAATCCACTCAAACTAACATTTAATCGTTCGTCGGTCACTCACCGCTAGCTGTATATATATATAATCAATTTTCCTATTTTCAAACCGAAAAACTAATTCGTTTATAGTAGGCCGGCTTGTAATCGAAGATATTGAAACGTTACGTAACAGTGTGGTCTGCAGTACAAATTTTATTCTTCCCTTCATTTTCAGGAATTGATAATCAACCAGACTCATTCTTAAAGAAGTATTAATTAAGTTCCTTCGAAAAATCATTCAAGCTATCTGAGACTCTTTCTAATCTCAACTCTCCAAATAAACGTCTAGTTGTTTCTATCGACATCCCCACTATATCCTCCATTTTCTATTTACTTTCGAAGCCAATAAATGAGTTGACTTTCATTCTACGTCCAAAACCAATGACATTCTGTTATATGTAATACGATGTCCACTCGATTACCTTTGGTCAAACTTTATAGAAAACTATAATAAATATACAGTCTAAGAACGAACGTAAATTGCTCACTCGACGTATGACCCTCCTTTCATTAGAGGGAATTAATTAATCTAATCTGCTATAAAAAAAAACGATAAAATTTGTAATGTAATTCTTTTTCTAAGATTTATCATTTTTAAAATCATTCTATTAAAATAGAATTAAGAAAGAATGAGAATAGTAATTGATGCTAAACTGTAAACTATAAGCCAAAATAAATATTAAATAAAGATTTTTTCTTTTAGCATATAAATTAGAAGGTATATCAATATCAAATAGATATCATGAAGAATTAACTTTAATATCTAAATTAAAATTATCTTTACCAAAAATTGATACTGTTGGATTAAGTACTCATATAATTAGTAGTCAAAGTTTAACAAAATGGTTTAATTCATTAGAAAAATTAATTAAATATTCATTAGCAAAATCAATATTTGAATTATTAGATAAAAAAATTAATGAACAATTAGATGAAATATTATTAAAACAAATATTAATTAATTCAAAAGAAAATCAATATCCATTACAAATTCTTTTACTTGTTGAACATATTTTATTTAGTTTAATACTTGAAAAACAAATTGAAAAAAAAGCGAAATTATTTATTCGAAATATGAAGTTTGTTTAATTATTTATAAAACAAATAAAAATATAATTATATTAATAATTTAGATTTAAAATCGAAGATCAAATAAATGCATTAATTACAAATCAAACAAAACAACAAAATTCTTTAATTATTCAACGATTATATTTTCGTGATATTTTATCAAGTAAAATAAATAAATAAATAAAAAAATAAATAAATTATTTTTTTTGTTTTCTTTATCAGGATTAATTTCAATTGAAAATGATTTAACATTAAATAGTTATGAATGGTTATCATTAATTAAATATGAAATAAATCAAAATTCTCGAACAGAAGATAAAATTCATTTTGTTCAATTTTCTAATCGAATTCATTATAATTTTGAATTTATTGGTATTACAAAAAAAGAAATTTTTTTTTAAAATTCATATTTTTTTTAAGAACCATCATCAACATTTATTATATCACCTATGATGGAACGAACAATATTTCAATTAACACAAGCTATATCATCATTTCGAATTGGTGTTATTCATGCACCATCACAATATGGTCGATCAACAATTATTAAAATATTAGCAGATGTTTGTTTTATTTTTAATAAAATTCGAAATAATATTAAATTGATTTTTTTCTTTCTTGTTGATAGTTATGTGGAACAAATTGTATTAGTTTATTATGTGATTCATCAACTGATATTAATCAAATAGAAAATTATCATCAAGGTTTAATTTTATCAAATAGTTGGTGTTTATTTAAAGATATTCATCGACTTCCAATAGGTATTAAGTGTTATCTCGTTTTCTAATATTATCATTTTATAAAAAAAAATAATATTTATTAAAATTTTTAGACTGTTTATCATCATTAGCAAGTGCAATGCGTTATATTCGTATTCAATTAGAAGATCGTCAAATGTTATTAAATAATTCTTATCAATCACTTAAACGATTTAAATCTCAATCAGATATATCTTCATTACACATACAACAAGTATAGAAAAGATTATACTATTTAGATTTTTGATATTTCTAATCGATTATTTTCATTGACTAACAGACTCTAGTCCACATATACCTAACCATATCGAGAATTTTGTTTTTCCATGACTAATTGTACCTTCGCTATCAATCTCTTACCTATTCACAACTCATAGTAGTTAAACAAAAGTAATATTCAGCTAACGAAAAAATTGTAAAATTCTATATTTAATTTTATTGTACGATTACATTTTCTTTTGATTCTTTAATAAAAATTTCATTCTAGGATAAAATTCATTCACAAGAATATCCAATAGCAAAAAATCTAGAAAATAAATATAATTCAATATTAACTAATAATCAAGAAATAATTAAATATCCATTAACATATGGTTTATTTGCTACATTAGATGATCATTATCGTCCATTATCATCAACTATTAAAGTAAATTATTTTCATTTGATTTTTTTTGTTCTTATTAAAATTAATTAGTTTGAATGTCGAACAATTTCAATGTCATGTCCTGATTTAAAAATCATAGCTGAATCATTATTATATAAAAATCGTTTATTTACAATAAAAGAACATGAAGATTGTCGGGAAACAGCACAAAATCTTGTTGATTGTATTGAATATATACAATTAAGTGTAAGTTTATTTAAAATTTTAATATTATATTAAATATTAAACAAAAAAAAAACATCAAATTTAGTTTAATGAAATAAAAACATTTTGTTCACCATTAATTCTTCTTCGATCAATAATTGAACAATCAATAAATATGAATATAAAACAAGCAATTATTATTATACTTAAACGATATCAATTATATGATTTAAATATTCCACAAATAATTGATAAATTTTTTCTTAATAATCAAGATGAAATAGATGAAAAAGATGATGAACTTTGTTATGTTGATAGTATAAAACAAGAAGCATATGATGATAAAATTACTTTTGATAATGATGAAATATTTAATAATGTAAATTTAAAAATTTTTTTTTTTATTTTTATTTTTATTTTTATTTTTTTCTATATTTAGGCTTCTCGTTTAATGTATGCACTTAAACGAAATGATTTAATATTTATTACTGGACAAAGTGGTACAGCAAAATCAAGTTTAATTCGTCTTGTTGAAAGAACAATTAATAAACAAATGAGTTCAGTTAATGTAAGTTAATATAAAAAAATTAAAAATTTTTCTATGTAATATAATTTGATAAATTAAAATAAAATACTTAGGATTTATTAAGAGTCAATGTATTAAGTTCGACTCTTTTTTTCTTATCATACAAAAAATATGTAAGGATAATATTCTCAAAAACTGTGTTCATTTGATGTGACTACTTTATCTTCTTCTTTCTAAACAAAAAAAGAAATAATGATAATAATAATTGTTTGGTTTTTTTTATTTATTGTTTTTCTTTTTTCAAGGTTGATTCGACTGAAGATGAAGAACAAAAATTAGTTATAATTAATAAAGTATTTCCAAAATCATTTGATGAAGAACAAGTAAACATTATAATAAATAATAATAAAGAACAAATTCTTTTGTTTTTTTTTTAAAGTTTTATCGAACTAAAAATAGTTATATTGAACAACGAAAACGATATCATTCAACAACAGTTTCTACTGATATGGTAAAATATATTATTATTTTATTTGAATATAAAAATAATTTTTTATTATTAATAGTCATCCGATCAATATTGGATTGTTCTTGATATTGATTCTCATTCAAATTGGTTAACACCAGATAAAATTCAATATATTTATAATGAACTTCTTACTTCATTTTCTTATCAAGATGGTAAAAATAAAAATTTATTAAGAAATTATTATTATTTTTTTTTCTTAAAAGGTACAATTAAATTATTCGTTGAATGTGATACTTTATCAAATGATTTCTATGAAAATTGTTCAATATTTAGTAAAACTTATATATTAAATCTTGAAAAATTTCAATCTCGTATGAAATTAATTCAATCATCTGTAAGAAATCTTGAATTAAAACTTCATTTATTAGATTCAACGTAAGTTATATTCTATTTATTATTTAAATAATAAAAATATTTTTATTCTATATAGATTATCATCAATAAAAGATTTTGTAAATGATATAATTGAACCTTATATAAAATATATTGAAAAAGAACATATTTGTGATTCTCATATAAGTAATTTAACAGATTCATTTATTAAAATTCTTTCAGCTTTTATTGAACAACATTTAATTGATGTACAACATCATCATTATGCATTTAATTATATGTTTGCTTATTGTTTTATATGGGCTTATGTTCATCCAATACATCCAAAGTATGATGAAACAAAAAAAAAAGATTTTTTTCTTAAATTATTTTTATATATTAGATATGAAGAACAAGTTAATTTATTTGTTCGACAACTTTTAAAATCTTATGATTTTCCTCCAATGGATTGTAAATTAACAGATTTATATCCTCATATGGATTCATCATCAACATCAGCACGATTTGTTCTTGTACGATCATGGTTAAAAATCCATGAAATAAGTTATGATTGTATACCTGAATTTGAAGGTGCAATGCATTTAATGTCAATGCTTATTTCAAGTAATTATCCATTAGGTATATATAGTTATGAACAAGGTTTTGGTAAAACAACATTAATGAAACGTTTATTAACAAATGTTTATCATTTACGACTTATATCAACAGGTGAACAATCATCTATATTACGTGATGAAATATTTAAATATAATTTACCATTATTAACTCATGGTAAATTAATACATGGTTCAAAAAAATTTATTATTTGGATTGAAGATATTAAACAAGAAGATATAGAATTAATTCGTTCATGGATTGATGAATATTCTTCAACAAAACAACAAGATTTAAATATTGTTATAACAGGTGAATCATTTTATTCTTATCCATCACGTTTTACACGACATTTTGTACCAATTATAATTCATCAATCAATATCAACATTAATTGGTTCAATTTATTCATTACAAATAAAAGATTGGTTAGAAGAATTTTCTGTTGATGCAATAAGTCATCCTATTGAATTAGCTCATGCATGTTTATTAACATTAGAAGAAATATTTGATTTTTTAAGACAATATTTAAATAAAATAAAATGGAATTTACATCATGTTGAATCTGTTGTTAATGGTATGTTACTATTAGATGGAAAAGTTAAACGTGCTGGTCTTGGTACTCATAGAGAATTAACAAAAATAACAGCAAGATTTAATAAAAAAAAACAACAAGATGAACAAGTTGCTATTATTGTTCGATTATTATGTCATGAATTATCACGAACGATTCTTGATCGATTAACAAATAAAAAAGGTATATACATATCTTCTTTCTTTTATTATTTTAAAATTTATTTCATTTAGATCGTGTTTTATTTCAAGATTTTCTTTATAAAACAATAATAGCTAATTTTTGTACGGAATTAGAATTTCATGTTGTATCAACAAATGATGGTGCAATAAATAATAATAATAATAATTCCCAAAATGATTCAACTATTCCACCTGTTATAAATCCATCAACAGTTGGAAAAAAACAAGTTAAATTTAAATTAGGTCTTGTTAGTGATCGAGCAGCAATGGCTTCATTAGATGGACCTATTGTACCATTTGGAAAATTAATTGGTTTACCGAAAATAAAAGATCCATCAAAAATAACAAATTCAGATGAAATTATTGAAAGATTTAGTCAATTAACATATTTTTCTAAACAAATTCTTCCAATGCATGGTGATTATATTGGTGAAAGAAATTCTTATACAAATCAATATCAAGAATCAAATGATATTCAAATAAGTACAGCACTTCGTTCATGTCAATTACGAATGGGTAAATTAGCAAATATGGATTTATCATTTATTCCTCGTACATGTCGTCATATAACAAATTTAGTACGAATTTTTTGTTTACCAAATAATGGTCATGCATTACTTCGAACAAATCATATTGGATTAGGTCGACAATATTTAGTACAATTATCAGCTTATATAGCTCGACAACAATTTTTTGATGCACATAGTTATGTACCAATAATAGATGAAAATGAATCAGTTAAACAATGTCTTCGTTCATGTTGTCTTTTAGCTGGTTTAAAACAAAAAAATGTTGTTGTACTTGTACGAGAAAATTTTCTTTCGGATAAAATGATAAATCAATTATATATATTTACACGTGAAGGAACGTATCCTGAACTTTATTCAAATGATGAACTTATTCGTATTGCTGCGGCACTTTCACCTGGTTTACCAGCAACACGTCGTGTAACAAAAACAAATTCTGTTTTAAAAACATTTTATGCAAGAATTAGAAAACGATGTCATTTAGTTATACTTGAAAATAATCAATGTAATATTATTTTTATTTTTATTTTATTCATTTTAAATTTTATTTATAGATCCTCGACATACGGGTTTATTATCTTCATGTTATGTTGATGAATATGGAAATTGGACAAAAGATGAAATAGTATCGATTGCAAAATATTGGATGACAAATAAAATTGTAAGATTTATTCTACTATTGTATATAATAGGTCAAGATTTTAATATAAAATAATTTATTTTTAGGATGTTTCACATCCAATTGAATCTACATCAATATTTGATTTGGTTTCACAAGCTTTAGCAGAAATTTATTTATCTATGGATCATTTTCGATTATTTACTTTAAAAAATGTTCGAAAATCAATTGAATTTTTCTTTAAATTTTATCAAAATATTCAACAAGAAGAAGAAGTATGAGAAAAATTTTATTAATTCTTTTTTCTTAATGATCTAATTCGAAAAAAAAATATATATTTTTAAGATTCGTTTATCACGTTGTGAATCAATGCTAAATCGTAGTAATAAATCTGAACGTATTATTGAAATGAATAATCAATTATGTCATCAACTTCAAAATGAAATTGATATTTTACAAGAAAAATTATCAAAATTAGATGATGAATTTAAAATAAAAAAGAAAAATTTTTCTACTGTAAGTTATTTTTTTAATCATAAAAAAAACAAGAAATAATAATGTAAATTATTTTTATAATAGGCTGTAGATGATTGTCGTGAAGAAGAAAAATTATTAAATGAAATGAGTATTGCATTAGATCGACTTCGTCAAGATGTTCAAGCTGATGTTGAAAAAGCTAATCCACAATATGAAAATGCATTAAATGCATTAAGAATGTTAAATAAAGCTGATTATGATGAAATTCGAACATTTCGACAACCACCACAACCTGTACTTGCTGTTATGAATACAATTTGTATAATGTTTAATCGAAAACCTGAGTATTAATTTATTTCTTAAGTTGTTTTGTTTTTCTTCGAATTTTTATTTATATTTAGATGGTCTGAAGCTAAAATTTTAATGGTGAAAGAAAATTTTTTTGATGATCTCGTTTTTTATGATAAAGATAATATATCTGATGAAGTATTTAATATGTTAACAAAAATAGTTAAATTTGATACATTTCGTCCAACATTTGTTGCAACATCTTCTAAAGCAGCATCAAGTCTTTGTTCATGGATTCTTGCAGTTTATGAATATGCTAAAATAGCACGATCACAAAAAACAAAACTTGAACAAGTTAAAGCTTATCAAGAACTTTATAATAAGGTATTGATAATTTCGAATAGATCGATTTTAAAGAACAAAAATAAATCCTTATGCAAATTGAAAATAATTCAATTTTTTTAGCGTCAACATATCTTAGGTGAAAAACGTCTTCGAGCTGAAAAATTAAAAGATGAATTATCTCAATTAATAAATGAACGTCGTTCCCAATCTTGTGAATTACAATCGAAAATAAAACGACAAAATAGTTTTCAATCAACAATTGATAAAACACGTTCAATGCTTAAATTAATTGATGATGATATACATTATTGGCAAGATCAAGTTAATCAAGGAAAATTAAATAAAAAAACATCAATTAGTGATGCACTTTTAACTTCACTTTATTTTTGTTATTTATCACAATTTAATATTGATCAACGTCAACAATTATTATTATTATGGCAAAAAAATATTTTAGAAAATATTTTACCTATTCGAACAAATTTTAATCCACTTGATTTTATTACAAATCAAAAAGGTTTTTAATTAATATTCTATTAAAAATAGAAGACTTTGTTTTTTTTTTTTGATTTAGAATTAAATGATTATTTATTAAAACAAGAAACATCATCATTAGCTGATCAAAATTTAATATTAAATGCAATTACTTTATCGAATCAACTTGATAATACATTTGTTTTATTTATTAAAAATCCTGAAGATGATATATCAACATGGAATGATTTATTAAGTAATTTAAAACATGTTAATGTAGAAAAAGCAAATCATGGTAATAAAAAAAACAAAGAAATTTATTTTTCTTTATTCTTTTTTTTTTTATTTGAGAAATTGAATTATATTATGAATATAAACAAAATCAAGGTAATACATCATCAGCTGATACTCGAATTGGAAGTTATCAAGATCGAACACAACTTTATTCACGTATTAGTTCAAGTAAAACATATGTTACAGAAGTAACAGAAAAATCATCACTTTGGGAATCATCAACAGCTATATCTCGACCAGCTACATCGTTTGTTTCTTTTTTTTATTTTAAATTCTCATTAAATTTCTTTTCTTTTTTGTTTTTAAGGATGCTTCTAACAAAATCAGCTGGATTAGTAGCTTTATCTGATTTAGAACAAAATAAATATTTAGTTTCAATACCAGAATTT
This sequence comes from Macrotrachela quadricornifera, assembly GCA_022393335.1. Classification (NCBI taxonomy): domain Eukaryota; kingdom Metazoa; phylum Rotifera; class Eurotatoria; order Philodinida; family Philodinidae; genus Macrotrachela; species Macrotrachela quadricornifera. The sequence goes on along the minus strand of JAJEKB010021236.1, from coordinate 131,457 downwards.
TCACTTGAACAATATCAAAGACCGGAAAATAATATTATATATTTATCTGGACAACAAATAGAAGATTTTGATAAAACTTTATTAACTGCTATGTTTTTTGGTAAGAAGAATCATATGTAACATAAGATTGTTCCTTATTTGGTGACTATCTCAGAAGGAAAATTTCCTAAACTGAATTTGTGCAAATCTAGCTTGGTTCGTAAACACTGATGAATGTTTAATATGATGGATTTTCTAAAATCTTTGAATGATCTCATTGTTCTATATGAGTTAACTATTTGGATATAGATTTACTCAGGGTGGCCCAAAAGGTGTGACCACAACGTTTAAAGGACCTTGTTGGATAAAGTGACCTGTTCAGAAATGAGAAAATAAATACATCATGTTGTAAATCTTTTCAAGACGTACCGAATAATATGCAGTAGGTTCAATTTTTAAAGAAACTACAGTCAACTTACGGATAGACGGCTACACACATCTCCATCCACATTCATACCCAAGCATGATATCAATCGAAAATATTTTATAAATAGTTTTTCTCATATATAATTTTGTAGAGTTTTTGCCAGGCTACAACCTCATATACATAGCATCTCTAACCGTTTTGTGGATGGATGTGTAGTTGTCTATCAGTAAATTAATTATAAATACTGAACCTATTGTATATCATTTAATGCATCCTGAAAAACTCTACAACATGGTATATTTATTTTCTCATTTCTGAGCAGATCACCTTATTTGACAAGGCTCTTTAAATGCTGTGGCCAAATCACCAAAGTAGATTTAGTTGTATTCATAATTATTCTTTTGCATGATGATATGAAAAATATATTTTCTAATTTATAAAATTTAGGTGTAATTGTTATAATTAATGAATGTGATTTTTTAAAATTAAATCCATTTTTATATCGATTTCTTCATTGGTCATTAAGACGAGAACATTATTTAACAACATTTCCAAATTTATATCGTTTTGGTGATCAAGAAATATTTATTAATTCATCATTTCGTCTTATTTTAAATTTTCGTCAAATTGATTATAATCGTATGTATTTAAAATTTATTCAAAAACATTTTTTATCTTCGTTTTTTTTTTAAATTAACTTTAGAATGGAAAAATACTTTATTAAAAAATCCTTTAATTGATATGAGTTTAAGTTTAAATAAACTTGAAAATGATCTATGGCTTCGTCTTGTTGAATTAAAATGTCAAAATAATTTTATTCAATTAATACGTTCAAATCAACGTAATCATTTAATTTCATTAAATGATCAATATCAACGACGAGTAATTATTATTAGAAAACAAATATCAAATAAATTTTTTTGTATTTTTAGGAAAAATTAATTGATATACTTGAAACAAAAGAAAATTTAACAATTGATTCAGAAGAATTATTAACAATATTAAATAATTTTAATCATGAACGTATATTAATTGAAAATTCCCTTAATGAACATCGTATACAACGTGAAATATTATGTACAAGAATTGGTTGTGAAGCATATAAAGAAACAGCTAAACATTTAATAGAACTTTATATATTATTACGTGATTCAAATATTCAATTAAAAATTTCAATAAAATGGTTTATACAAATTGTAACAAATAATTTATCACGAAGAATTGAAACAAATACAAATATAAATACAAATATTGATAGTTTAGATATGATTAATAAAGTTCAAGCACGTGAAACATATATTCGATGTTTTGAATCAATTTATTCTTATTTATCATCAAGTATGTCAATAAATGATCTTCAATGTTTTCTTATTATATTTGCATTAATTAAACAAGATAATATTGAAAATATATATTTATTAAACTATATATTTAAAAAATTAAATCCAATAAATCAACAAATAATACCAAATTTTCTTGATGATCAAAAACGACCAGAATTTATTAATAGTCATTCATGGTTATTATGTTTATCAAATGAAATTAATAAAAAATATCCAGATTTAATACAAAATTTAATTGATTATCAATATGAATGGAAAGAATATTTATTTTCAACAAATAAACTTGATTTTTTAAATAAATCACCATATGAAAAAACAATAACAATTAGTATTATTGATCGATTTATTCTTTCAATTATTTTACAACCTGATAGAGTTAGAAAATAATTTAGTTTTAATATTATTCTATAGTTAAATTTATTTAGATGCTTGAATTAATTCAAACTTTCTTGATCTATCATTATGGTGGTCTACTTCATGATAAAGCCTTATCACCTATTGATGATGTTTATAAATTAACAAGTAGTGAAATTCTTAAACCAACAAATAATATAATTCTTGTTTGGATAAGTAAGTTTCATTTATATTAATATAATTGATAATTTAAAAATAAATAATTTAAATAGATTCTACTGCTTTTGTTGATCCAATTGATGAAATTCAAACATTAGCAAATCAAATGAAATATTCTATTCGACTTGTTTCATCAATTGATAAAAAACGTTTACAACGTTTTATACAAAAGAAAAAAGATTCATGGTTAATTATTACAGATATAAATCTTTTCAATAATGATCTTTCTCAAATTCAAGTAAAACTTATTAAAAAATTAAACAAAATTTAAAAAAATAAAAAAAAATCTAATTTATTTTAGGATTTTCTTTTATCAGCAATTGATAATAAAATTTGGCTTCTTTGTAATCCTATATATCAAAATAAAATACCTCGTATGTTATTAAATTTAAAAAAATATTTTATAAATAGAGAAAAAAAACACCAGAATAATTCTTTTATTTTAAGAATGGTTAACTCAAAGATGTTTACAAGTTTATTTAAGTGATTCAACTCAATCATCACTTTATCTTCGACTTGAACAAAAACTTTTATCAGAAAAAAAGTTTTCAAAATTAAATAAACAAATTGTTGATATTCATACTTATCTTATATCAAAAAAAGTCTTTTCAAATAATTGGACTAAGTAATTTCTATTTACAAAAAATATTTTTTTTTAACATTTTCTTATCTTATCTATTTAATAGTTTTATTGAACATGATTTTTATATTGATTTAAAACATTGTATTAATACAAATCAATTAAATATGATTGATTATACAAATTATATTCAAAATGAAGATGAACAAATATTAATTAATCATATTAAACAGGTAATTTATTTTGTTTTATTTGATTTTTTTTTCTATATTTCATTTGATATTTAGAGTACTGATCCATTAGCTTTGGTTAAAATAATACCTGAACCATTACAATTAACTAATAATAATCTATTTGTAACATTTGATAATTTATTTGAAAATATAATTTTATCAAAAGAAAATATATCATCAACAAAAGAAGATGATATGCTTCTTGTTGAATCAATTATTCGTAGTTATTTAACACATTTTCGTTCAATTTATTCTTATCAACGACATATAACAACAAATTCATCTTTAATTGATTTATTTATTTATCTTGAATGTCATTTATTAAAAATATTAGAAAATAATTTATGTAATCGAATGGAAAATTTATTAGAAATATTTTCTGGTATTGAAATTCCTTTATCAAATACAGATATATTTATACATTCAATATTATATGATTCAAATTCTATAATAACAAATTTTGTAGCAAATTATGGTTTAGCTTTAGAAAATCTTTGTAAAACAATATCAAATAATATTAATTTAAGATTTATTCGAAGACGAAAACAATTTATACAAATAATGCGTCTTGAACAAGCGAGAAAACAAGATGATGATCTTGTCTTTCATGTAAGTTTATTTGATTAAAATGAATAAAATTGTTTATTAATTATATATATATTTAGTTAAAAACTGATGGAAAAACAATTACAACAAATATTCTAAATGTATCAGGTATTCATTCAATAATGAATACTAATAAAAAGGATGTAACAATTTGTCTTGATGAAACTTCTTCAAATGATAGAACTGTTATGGCGGCTATTAGCTTGGATACAAATAATAAAAATATTCCATGTTATCTTCCAATTGTTAATAATGATAAAAACAGTAATTCTGAACTTATTTTATTATCCATCGATAAACCTCATATTTAAAAGAATATGAAATCATGTTTTTTGATGCCTTCATATATTTTTGTAATGTTTCTTTTTGCCGGTTTTTGAAAAGAATAAATTCGAATAATTGAACATGGTCTATGGCACAAGAGTTAATTATTGCACATATCAAGAAGATATAATTTCTTTTTTGGAATTATTTTTTTTCGAAATTCTCAAAAAAAGCTATCTCTAAAAATGGCTCATCTTTTACAATGAAACTATTTTTATTTCACTTACAGATCGTCTAAAAACTCTGACACAATCATATCGTAAGAGAGTTGAGTAGTTCCAAACTAGATCTGTCGACAATTGCTATCGAACGACCTTTGTATCGCTGAGTACACAACCGACAACTATTTTTCGATAGTGACTGATGATAATTCAAGTTCAATATCTAAAAATTATTGTAAATCAAATACTCTCACCCACACCCCACACCCTCACCCACCCATCTCTACTCTCAAGATATGGGACTGACTATTTTTTACTTTATTTTTTCATCGTGTGTTATAGTTACTCATCCATCATTTAACATGGCTGTAATTATGTTCAATTATAGTATAACATTACTGATAAATTTCAATTTGCATTGCCATTTGTGATAGCTAAATCACACCGTTTCGTGACATTCTCATTGGGCTTTTGATGTGTAAAAAGTTAGAGCTAGGGGAGAAAAAGTATAGACTTGTTTTAATTGTCCTACTAAACAGAATTCTTTTTTGTATGTGAAGATTTACACAAAATAATCAGTATAGCTGATTTTTGAATCATATACATTTATTAAAATTGATTACCATTGAACCCTAGTACTAATAGACTACCAGAACTTTTTTTTGAGATATATAGATTATATCAAAAACCTTGGACTTATCTTTCGATAGTACGTAACATAATTCAACTAAATCTGCGAGAAATCGTCTTGATGACGAAAGAGTTCACACTTCAATCTGACAAAATGTATAGTAAAACTTAAAAAAGATGTCCTGGAAGCTGTTGATTTCGCTTTGTCATACGAACTATTGTAACAAAAGATCTGTTTCTAAGTGGTAGAGATATTGACCGACGTCTAGCTACAGAGAACGAAGACAAACATCAGATGAAAGTGTATCATCAACCTGTACTATCACTATCTTATTCTTATAACTATTAAAGAATGTATTAGAAACGATCAATATATTAGATTGGTAAGGTTTTATTCAAAAACCTGTGTTTTATCTGATCGACTTCTGTACCGCTTCATAAATCTTAAGGATTAGATTACATATAAAACCTTATCAGCACAGCTTCTACTGAAGTTAAAATATGAAACGCACATAGTTCTTAGGTTGTTAATAAAAAAAAATATTGCAGGTTGCATATATTATGTTTAGTACGTGATGACTACCACCCACTGGATACAGTAAGGCAATTATACAATTTCTTTACAACTATCAGCAGTTATATACATAATCAATACGAACTATATCTTACATCTAATTCTAATTAATAGCTAGGATAACTAATAGTAATCATATCCTATTTTCTTTTTGGATTATCGACATATTGAAAGCCAACTATTGCTGAAAATACATTGTTTGTAGAAGGAGAGAGCAGAAAAACCTCCATTTAAAGTTATACTCATATATATTATGTGAATTCCACACACAGAATGAATATTTACTTTGAGGATAGGAAGGTATTGACCTGTGTTCTTTGCAGCACTAATATATTCATTGTTGGATATTCTTTTCAGCGATGACCTGATATCTAAGTGGTGCCACAAAAGAGACCACTTCAATTTTTCAGTATGATATAAATACAGAGTCTCAAAAAGCATTATACATCAATGTTGCATTTAAAGATGTATGAACATATTTGATAAGACAAAAATCATTCCTCATCAACCCCCCAGATCGAACGTTACGACGAACGTAAACAGGGGTAAACGTCCGTACACGCTAGCGTAAACGACCGTAAACGCCATAATTACGACCGTAAACGCGTCGTAAATCATCCATTTGGCATGCCCCGTATTACTGCCGTGTCACGCCGTGTAGTAAACGACGAAATACAAATATCGTATACGATGGAAAACGGGCTGTAAAACGACCGTATTTTTCCGGATTACGATTGTAAACACCACCGTTTACGACCGTATTTCACAGTACACCACCGTACTTGATATCAATACAATATCAAATCAGCTACAAGCCTTCCAATCACAATCAGCTAATCTAAACCCTCTCGACCTGCTTTAACAACTGAATTACCCTTCGATTACCCTTGTATTTCATTTGGATTACATCTAGATTTCACCTGGATTGCAATAGATTTCACCTAGATGACGCTTGGATTACA
>JAJEKB010021236.1:66027-120065 GCA_022393335.1 Macrotrachela quadricornifera | reverse complement strand
AACGTTGTTTACTGTAATCCGGTTATTACGTCAGTCGCGAACGACGAACATGTACCGCTATAGTTTACTATTATCGTAATATAGCGTAAAGCATCGTATATGATTGCCGTAAACAGTAAGTACATACAGTTAGCTGTTACGGCTTTTTACGACAACATCCGAATACCGTTTACAGTGACCGTATTGTCACCTTTGTTGTAAACGATGGATATTTACTGCTATAGTTTACTATTATCGTAATTTTCCGTAAAGCATCGTATATGATGGTTGTAAACAGTTACCGTGAACAGCGGCCGTTTTCTGCCGTATTTGATAGGTGTACGGTCGTTTACGGCCAGGCAACATTGACCTGGGCCACTAAAGCCAGCACGACACAAAAAATGCCAATTATCATATTTTCCGAACGATGGCATTGTTTATTTTATAATTTCGTCTTATTTGCTTTAACTCATCGTTCCTAATTTTATTAATCTTTTGGAATTAGATCCTTTTATTTTTCGTCTAAAACAATGTTTTATTAACAACTGATTCAGCGTAGTATCAACATTATCTCTATAACTGAGAAACTTCTTTTGACATTAATATAACGAGCACTATGCTAATTCAATTAAATGATCTATAGGAATAACAGAAAATTCTTCAAATCAACTTTTAACTTATATTGAATACGTTCAATCGATTAAAATTGTAATTGATCCAAACATTTTATTCAAGCAAAATATATAGTACAACAAGGAGAATAAGAACAAAATTATTAAACAGTAATAAGAGTTGTTAATTGTTACTTTGTTTGAGGCAATCTTCAATTCAAAGAATGAAATACTTCAGTATCTATACGTAAATAATTTTTCTCGTAATAAAATAATTTGGTTATCAGTTAATATAATTCAAACATGAAAAACATTTTATGTAAGACATTTTCTTCAGTCTTTCCACACGTCATTAATGATCATTCGTGATATTTCAACAAGACAAATATTAATAAACATTAATCATATAAACAATAATTAATAGTCGTTAGTTTAGTATACGAGCTTTAACTAAACTTGACTCATTGGAATATTATTAATAACGGCGAACGCATGACGAATTATCTCTTGAACATTATTAATATCAATATTTTCTGAATGTGATTCATCGTCATCAGATGAAATAATCGATCCCAGGTCTATCATTCGAGCTGTCTGAAACGACGCCTTACACTGTCTTGAACGGTGGAGAAACGACGTGGTTGATGCCTTAAATGGTCATCGTTTTCCACCGGTTTACACCGTTTTCCCGCTGCTTTACGTGAGCTCGGATTGAGGACTATTTTTTCGCCGGAACGTAAACGACGCCGTTTAAGGCCGTTTACGGCGAACAACGTATAATTAAAAAAAACATTTTGAAATAAAAATGATATTTCTCTTTTCTGACCAGAAACAACATCAATCTAAATAAATAAAAAAATTATTATTTTATTTTAAAAAAATAAAACATTTTGAAATAAAAATAATACTTATCGTTTATTTGTAACTATAAGATGCATGTAAAGAAAGAAAAAAAATTACGTTTTATAAATAGAATATTTACTATTCTTGCAATAGTTAATTTGATCTGTAAAATAAAAAGAATATTTAATTACAAAAGATAAATAATTAAAGTTTTTTTTAAATAAAATAGTACTTGCGATTTGTTTGTCACATGAACATCAATCTAAATAAATGAAAAAGATTTTTAACAAAAATTATACCTACGATTTATGTTGATGCTTTATTTGATCTAAAATAAGTAAAAAAAGATTTAATTATAAATAAATAAATAAATAGAATGTTTGAAAAGATAATAATACTTACCATTCATTTATAACGATATAAACTCAACGTAAACAATACTAAAGAATAGGGCCAATTATGGAAGTATAGAGTGGTTTTCTACGAGGAAAGTGATGAAAGAAGGTTATGATAAAAATATACTTATCATGATTGCTTCACAGTCGAGATCGTATTAATCATTGCATAATATTAAATAGACATCGATCTAAAGGATATGTGTGATGTCGTTAAGTGTGTCTGAATAGAACTTTCGATCGATATATAAAGTAGTCGAAAAAATTCGATTAGAGATGCAGATTAATAATAAAATAAAAGAATGATATGAAATGCATTTCGAGAACAAAAAGCGCTTCATAGAAATATTCTAAGGTAGTGCCCTTACAATAATATATAAAAATCAGCAAAAGGTATTGCTAATATATCACCTGACAATGTCTACTCACGTGTTCAAGTATGTTTTATAATTCGATGTAATAATGTTGTAAAACGGCAGGAAAACGATAGTGGTAACGGTAGCCGTTTTCTTTCATATGGGATTGTGGAGGTGAATTAGATGATAATGGTGAAGATGGTTGTGTACCAATCTCAAATTAAAGAAAAAGATAAATGTTTTTATCACACAAAAAATTCATACTAGTTTCGATGATCTCGATGAGGCCGACACCTAAATATGAAACAGTGAATAACAGACGACAATTCTAAAAAACGAAATTCTTACTTGGGATAATACGATTATATGTTGTATTGGTTCATGTTTTGGTTCTGTTGTAACTGGTGCCTGTTGGAGGACCTGTCTTTCATTGGTTCCATTGTGTGCAAATTGATCGACGCTACAGGAACAACAAATGTTTCCCATCTAAATTATAAAAATAATTTTATCTGATATCCAGAATTATAGTCACATATTAAAGTCGTACAACATGAACGAAACGTAGCTAGAACTGATGAAGGAAAGAAACGAAAGAATATCCAATCGTATACGTGTGTGATCCTTTAAAATTATCCTATAAGGGTAAGTCGTCATTTGAAAATGACTGCATTTAAAATTACTCTTTCATACAGGGACCAAAATTTTTTTCTACATTTTCCCCTCCTTAGATGGATGGTGCTAAATAATAGAGAATAATAAGATATTTCCAAGAATCCTTATACATATTTCTTGCTCATTCAAAAGCTTTTATTCATGCAAATCAATCATTATTACGTTTCCACAGCTATTGTCAATGATATTCTCGAGAACATTACTTGGACAACAAAATGGTTTTGAGCAAAACAACTATTTTACTTTGCAAATCCTAAGAATAATTATAGCAATCTTCGAAAAAGCATCACGACTTGTATCTCTCGCACATATGAAACTATTCTTTTGTTCTTAATCATTTCATACCTCATTATACTGCGTGCCTTGAAGAAAAAAAGAGCATTCACAATAATAGCCTTGCTGAACACAGATCGAGGCAGGCTACATTGAATTTCTTCATTCTCTGGCAGCAGTATTAAAATATAATTCACGTGATCGATAGGGATATTGAATGTACAAAATATATGTAGCTTATACTAATCTGAACATTCAAACAAAAAAGTATACAAAATCCATATGTTGATTAACTAATAATATTCCCAGATCTACATCTCATCAGTTGGATTCACTGAACTATATCACTTAGGTATTTGATTCGCTAAACTGTTTGATTCGAGTTTAGAATTGCTGTCTATATAACCAAAGGTATTCCACCACGACAGAATGCAACGAAGGTAGTCTTTTTCATGAGTAGCAACATTATGTAACGCACTATGCTATGATTTAGCAGCTGTTTTGCTTAGGAATACTATTCTATTGTGTTTAGTATATTCTGGTTTGCTTTCTATTATCTATGCATGATTAACTGAAAGTTTTCAGATATGAAACTATATGTCGATTCATTACGACTAAGTCAGAATTTTTGAAGCCTAGGTACGTTATCAATGTAGTGTCAATCACGTGCGTATTTTTGTTTTTTGTTAGTTACAGAATATGGCTTATGATATTTTCTTCTTGATTTCAAAAACACACTGGAAATATTTTTTAGAGAAAATATAACAATTCGGAGATGTTCACAGATCCATTCATATCGTGAAATAAACGCTACGAAATGAACTTCAGGAAAAACAACGGTTTTTGGCATATATCGAAGTCCTACCGTCAATATTAAATGAAAATGATAATTAGTTGTCGACATGACAGTTGTTTTCTTAATATTATAGACGTAGAAGATAAATTGACACGTTAATATATTGAAAGTTATGATACTGTACTCAGTAACAAGCTATATATATATATCAACCGGTATGTATATATTCATTGAATAAACTAACAGTCGCTCGTCTTTGTCTGATGGTTCATATAAAGAAACGCGACTGACAAACAATCTATAATAGGCATATTCCCTAGTCGAACATATTATAAGCAAAATCTTGATCAAGATCTTGGGTACAGATAAGTAAAAAGATCTTAGAAATTAAGGTACAAGTAGGGGTGGCACATTTACTTTACTTTTACTTTAAGTAAATAAGGTAAAGTAAATAAATTATTTACTATTTACTTTAGTAAAGTAAATATTTTATTTACCATTTACTTTTGTAAAGTAAATAAAATTTATTTACCCTAAAAAAGTAAATATAGTTATTTACCAGAGTCCGACTCGGGTCGGGCCAAACCTCGGGCCGGGTCGGGTCGGGTTATGAAAAAAAATTCGACATAATATTGTTACAGTAATGATTCAATATTACGAAATATAAAGAATACAAATAGTGCAGAACATATCCTTTATTTTCAAGGTGAAGTAATAGAAAGGAAAGAAATCGATTAAGAGATTATATTCTCAGAGAAAAAGGAAGAACAACAATCAGTGCGTGTAAGTGTGTATGTGTATGTTACTGAAAGGAGTATCACAAAAAAACAAGATGAATTAACACAATATCTGAGATTCGATCATCGTGAAAATGATACAAATGATATACTCGGTTTTTGGAAGCCAGTGGCCGATTCTTTACCAATTTTATCAAAAGTTGCATCACAAATCCTGATTGTATCTGGTACATCGGCAAGTGTTGAACGCTCGTTCAGCACTGCTGGACAAGTCATTTCCGAACGTCGATCAAACATTTCACCAGACGTAGTAAATGACATTATTTTTTTACGATCGGCAAAAAAGATGAAATAAAAGAAATGAATAAAAGACAAGAATAAGAGAAAAGAGAAAAAACTTTCAGAAACATATTTATATAGCATCGGAATCAATTAGATCATAAAAATGTATTTGGATTCGGGGCGGGTCGGGTCGGGTCGGGTCGGGTCATCACGGGTTGGGTTAGGAAATGGAGAAGTCGGGTCGGGTCGGGTCATCACGGGTTGAGTTAGGAAATGGAGAAGTCGGGTCGGGTCGGGTCAACAAAAAAGTGACCCATGTCGAACTCTGTTATTTACATCCAAATATTCATATTTCATCAAAATACCGATATTTACTTTTTTAGGGTAAATAAATTTTATTTACTTTACAAAAGTAAATGGTAAATAATTTATTTACTTTACAAAAGTAAATAGTAAATAATTTGTTTACTATTTACTAGTAAAGTAAAAGTAAAGTGCCACCCCTAGGTACAAGTGATAAATGACGAAGACTTTACTGTAATTTAAGCAATGAATACTAATAAATAAGATGTCATCCTTAGTCTTAATGAAATTTCTTCAAATGATACAATTGTTCTGACAGCTTTAATGTCGAATACGAATGATAAAAATACTCCATATTATCTTCCAATTGTTAATAATGATAAAAGCAGTAATTTCGAGCTTATTTTATTATCGATTGATAAACCTCATATATAAAAGAATATGAAATTATGTTTTTTGATGCCTTCATATATTTTTGTCATGTTTCTTTTTATCATTTTTTGAAAAGAATAAATTCGAATAATTGAATATGATTTATGACTTACTAAAAAGGTAAAAATAAGGAATGTTTAAACTGATTCCTATGCATATATCAAGAAATTATAATTTCTCTTTTGAAATTATCTCTTCAAAATTTTCGAAGAATCATCTCTTTAAAAAAAAAACCCCACCTTTTACAATGGATCTGTTTGTATATCGCTTATAAGGTGCCTAAAAACTCTAAAATAATCATATCGTAAAGGTAATTGAAAGTCAACTTCCTTCTGTTGTAAAATTTCATCTACGATATCAGAGCGAATTAGAAATATATTAAAAAATACATATCTGAAACCATTTTGTGACTTATTGCATGGTACCCTTTGAAAAAAATTTAGTTTCAAAATACTTGTTATATTAAATATGGCTTGTGAATTTAAAGTATATATGCAATGCAACATAAATTATGACTTTAAAATTTGTCTGATTCAGTTGACTTTATTGTAATGCTTCGAAATATTTACTATTTTTCCATCATGCATAGATGATAAATAATAAGTAGAGGACAAGCAAAATCTATTATTCAAAGTAAAGCATTAATCGGATAACGAAAACAATCTTTACCAAAACCGACTTCCAAATATCATTTATCAATCTATTTTACTTTGCCAAGTGTTTTCCTTGTCTTAACATTTTCATTTCTTATTCAGTTTAACAAGACATCGTGCCAGTAATGCTATTACTCTCTTGCTGATATCTTTATGTACTTTTTTCTTCTCATTCTTTCTCTTTTGTTTTTTGTTATACTTATTTTTCTCTCTTTCTTTCTGTCTCCTATATAAGCTTGTGTTAAAGATGAGATGGATGTCACTGAAGATGTGAAATAGCTTATTAAACATCATTATTGAGAGTTCGTTGGTGTTAAAGCTACTCCTTCAGTTCGTCACATTTGTTGTTACAGACATCATTTTGTCTAGAATAAACTATAGCTAAAAACTAAACTATGAACAAGATTTAATTGAGAACAAATTTAATTTATAGTCGGCAAGTATAACGAAGAAGAGATCAGTGATCACGAATGAAATTTATCCACAGTTATTCATCTTAAAAGAACATGCTAAAATATCATCGACAACATTGAAAACATTTTTCGATTCAGAGCACTGACTGCTGTCCAGTCTCAAAGTTCTGTAGCTAATAAATAGAAATGACTGAAACGTAGCAATACATAATATTGACACTAAACAGTCAGATTTTTGTTAATGTCGTCAGAAAAGAGTTTCAAGAAGAAAGAAAAGACGACGAAATCTTCAAAATTATGAAACAAAAAGAAAATGAAGAACTTCTATCGATTCTATTTCTTAAAATAGATCTAAGAACGTCAACATTTTTTTGAGGATTAGAAATGTTGATTGGTATAGTATAATTCTTTTGAATGACTTTTTTTGACTTGAATAAATGTTTGAATATATTATCATCTTATCAAGTTGATTCAATATTTAAATAGCATATGACTGAAAATAAACTTTTTACATAGAAAAGATAGCCTATCTTAAGATATTTTGATATCTAATAGTAATAAATATAAGGCAGCAAACTCATTACTTCTTGAATTACAATTTTTTATTTGAATAAAAATTCGAAAAATAAATTATTTTTCTTGTTAAATTATCTTAACGATAGAGTAGGAAGAAAACCGTAATATATACACATTATTATAGTATGAAATAACAAGAATAAATCATGTTATACTATGTGACTGTATTTGTCATATTATATTTGAAGTATAGTACGCCTACTATAGTTCCTTTATCTTCATATGTAACAATTGAAAAGCATCATTTATTACCAATAATATCAGGTGATGATCAACATATTCCTTTATATACAGGTTGTAAACCAAGCCAATTAGAATTTGGTACAAATGACAGTTTTTGTAATTTAACAGAGCCAGTTCCATTTTATATTCCTCAATCGTTGAAATCTATTGGAATTCAACAAATTAAATCGATTATAAGTCAAGATGAATATGTCAATATAACAATGATAGAATTATGGCCCACTTTAGGTGCATTTGGATTTTATACATGGGTATATGCTAGAGCATTTATTAATCATACTCATTGGATATGGTTTAATTCATCTACAATTATTTTAGAAACTTCAGTTGATTCTCCATTAAATTCATCTGAACTTCCTCAACCATATTTTCCCGAATTATTAATGACATCAAATGTAGAAGATAATTTTCAAATATTTAGTGATATGTTAGAATTTTCATCATTGTATGAAAAACCAGTATTTGGCGATTGTTTATGGACATCAGATACTTATACAAACTCATTAAATGAAAAACAAACAACAACTATTTATCCAGGTTGGTTACCAGTCGAACAAATGAATGTGATTAAACAAGAACAGAGACATAATATCTGTGTTGTACTACCACAACCAGCTCGTAATAATGGCAAACCATATACATTATTTGTTAATATTACAAATAAGAATGAAATAACTTGGCCATCAAATATTTTTTGGTATACCATTCCATTACCTTCAATAGATGCAATTAATCAAGCAAAATTAATGTCATCTAATTGGTATAAAAATCTTCATTGGCCAATAACATTTGCTAGCGATTGGACATCGGATATGTATCAATTTAGTGGTAAACAACCACTTCAATATGAAAATAAGACACAATTATATTTGACACATAAATCATCTGTACAACCGAATAATCAATTATTAGATGTGATTGATTATCTTGTTGAAAGATACAGAAAACTGGATATTCGAACGGAAAAACAATATTTTCAATGGAGAAATATAACTCAAGCGAATCTTATTGCTTTTATACCAGGAGATGGAACACAAAAATGTAATGAACCTGTACTATTTATTGATCATATTGATACTGCTTTTGAGGCAGATACATATGATAATACAGGACAACGTCAAACAACACAAGGTGCAGATGATAATGTTAGTGGTTTAGTTGCTTTACTGCAATCGGTAGTAATATTAAAACAAACTCAAAAAACAGCATGTAGAGATATATGGTTAGTTCATCTTACAGGTGAAGAATATCCAGCTGCTAGTTTAGGTATTGTTTATTTTCTTCAACAATTATTAATTAAAAAACAACCAATTTATATTGGCATTATTGTGGATATGATCAGCCATCGTGTTAATCGAACTGATCCTATTATTCAAATAAATCCGAGAGATTCTACTAAATCAATGCTTTTGGCAGAATTAGCTCTTACTTATGTTTATCCAAAAATAAAAAATAATTTAATTTTAAAAAACTTACAACCAATCATACGACAATGGAGTGATCCAAAGTCGTATTTATATAATACGGATGGAGTTAGATTTGTTGAATATGGTTTTGAATGTATTTTATTTAATGAACATATAAATTACCATGAAAATTTTGAACGTTCGGGATATCATGATACACTTGATACAGTTGATCTCATTGATTTTGAATATGGACAAACAGTTTCACAATACGCAATAGCTACAGTAGCAATGTTAGCTCACGTTGATTGTCGTTCAATATCATATAAAAATAATATTAATGTAGTATTATTTGTCATTCTTCTTTCATCAACATTAAAACGATTGATAACATTCTCATAATTACGAACAATTTTCTCTTTAATCATTATTTATTCATTTGACACTAGACAAAAAAGAATACTGTGGTAATATTAAATATACATATCTTCGTAATTGTTCGATATTACCTAAATTATTTTAACCAATCCTATAGTGTCATATTTTTCAATTATCTCTCTGATATTCTTGCAATATTTAGAAAAGTAAAAACTGATCGAAAAGAATTACATATTTAAAGAAAAAGATATGTAGATAAATGGATCATTTTTACCGGCAATAGTCAATACGTGAAGAGAGAACATCAGATACTGCAGTCTCGAAATTTCCTATTTCCCATTAGATTCATTGTATGAGTAAAGATGTTCGACTTATAGTTTTCTTTAAGATACTCACATATAGTGACTAACTTTTCTAAGATCTAGTTTAACACATTCACCACGATTCAGTTTTCTTGGAAAAATCTCCAATATATCTACATCTCTCAAAAGTTAAGTTCAGATAAATGCATTTAGTGACCTTTTCATTATTTTCCATAGATTATCCATTGTTCTCTTCTTTATATTATCGCATAATGAGCCATAACGAAATTTCCAGATTTTTTCTCCGTATTCTTATCTTTATTATATGATGTATAAAAGCGCTCCAAATATCGAAATAGATAGGTCCCATATCGTTTGAACAAACTGACACCTCACTCAGTGCAGTAAGCTCTTTAGGTGATGATTTTGATGAAATGCATCTTGAATCTGAAAGTTTCGATAAAGAAATGGCTGTTGACAAGGTGAATTCAAACGGTTGGTACAAAATAGAATCAGAATCGGATGCAGAATTCATGAAAGATTATGGACTCGTCGATGAAGTAATTTCTGCTTCAGAAGATAACACAATCAAACGTATCGATTCCTATCAACATTTCATCATGGACGAAATTATTAGCCTTATGGTTCGTGAAACTAATCGATATGCGAAACATTACTTGCAAGCCCATAAGATTAGCAGACGGTCTAAATATCGTGAATGGAAATCAACCACTGAGAAGGAAATGCTATGCCGAGAGAGAGAGGTTCGAATTGCTCCTCAAGTTTTGGCATTTTTCGAATAACGATAACAAAGATTCGAGTCAAGATAAGCCATTCAAGTTTCAGCCAATCTTGGATTTATTAAGAGCCAGTTTTTCGTCAGTATATATCCTGGATTCAGTTATGACTATCTACGAAACTATGATACCCTATGGTGAGGCAGGCTTTTGTTCAAGCAATATATTCAGGGTAAAGCACATAATTATGGCGTGAAGATGTACAAGCTAGCGGCTACGAATGGATAGACTTGGAATTTCGTGATCTATACTAGCTAGCAAGATTCCACGGCAGGTCTTGGGCATGCTCAAACAGTGGTAATGAATTTATTGGATGGTCTTGACGGATGCTATCGAACTGTCATAGCTGACAACTTCTTCACCAGCATTTCTCTTGCGAAACGTTTGGTAGAACATGATACGTATCTTATTGGAACACTGAGAAGTAATCGTGTCGGATCAGGAAGCGAAGTTGTTCAGAACAAACTTCGACGTGATGAAGTTTATGGACTATAGAACAAAGACGGTGTGAAGACGATCAAACAGAAAGACAAGAAGGATGTTTTGATGATATCTGCAAGGCCGTCACATTCAACAACTGTGTTGAATACTGAAAGTATCAATAGTAAAAATGAGCTTATCATGAAGCCACAAGTAGTGCTAGATTATAATGAAGGAAGATAAGGTACTGATTTGTCTGATTAGCTATCAGCCTATTACACATGTTTCAGACAGTCAATAGAGTGGTATCGAAAGGCGCCATTTGAATTGGTTTTTGGTAAGCCATAGTAAATAGTTATTTGGTATACAAGAAACATTACGCTGCAAACAAAACGATCATTTTACAGTTTTGGGAAAGTCTTGTTCGATCTTTACTACTTGGTATGCCGTTGGAGAAGGTAAAATCGGATGTGAGACCGAAGAAAACTGGCCAACGAAAACGTAAACTCGTCGATCACAAGCTAGTAGAAAAAGAAGGATATGGTCGCGATATTCGAAGGCGTTGTGTTGATTGTTATGAAAATATTCGGCAACAACAATCAAGAGAAGCAAGTAATGCAACGGCAAAGAAAATAAAAAAATTCTGTTCTGATTGTGATGATGAATGTGTTAATATATAATATGTAAAACTAGTAACAGAGATTGTTCTATTAGGTTGACCAAAAAGTTCTGGAACACTTGCGAAAAAGTTGATTTTTATGCGCATTTGTGTTAATTTTTTGTGTGTTTTATGCACAATTTTTGTTGGTTTTCTGTTTCTCGTGTTCCGGATTCATCTTTATTCTCAAAGTTTCAGATGACATTTGACCAGAGATGCTGCGAAAGACATTTGTGATGCTGAAGGCGAAGAAATCGTCCACTGCACAACTGTTTCTCGGTGGTACATATGATTCGATCCCGGTGGCCTTACTCTTGAAGATCAATCACGTTCCGGCCAGCCATCAACGTTGGACAACGAAGATCTGCGAGCAGCTGTGAATTGGCGCCGCTTTTTGGAGTCTCATCCCATCGGACTGTGCTCAATCGTCTGAGTCAAATGGATTTTGTGCACAAGAAGCGTTGTCAGGATCCACACGAGTTGACCGAAGCACAAGCTAAGCGTCGTGTTGAAGTCTGCCGTCAATTGTTGGAAAATCCATTGGATGATCGGTTTTGGAAGTATATTGTGACTTCGGACGAAAAATGGGTCTACTTGGCCAATGACAAGCGGTAAAAGCAGTGGGCTCCGCGAAGTCAAGATCCGCCATCCGTTCCGTGTCAGGATCGTTTCGGGAAGAAGGTGATGATTTGCGTCTGATGGAACTTTGAGAGCGTGCTTCACTTTGAACTGGTTCCGAATAGCCGTGCCGTGAACGCCGAACTTTATTGCCAACAACTGGATCATGTATATGACAAGCTGAAGGAGGAGTACCCGATCCTCGTTCGTCGCAAAAGTGCTTTGTTCTAATGAGACAACGCTAAACCCCAGAACCGCCAAGAAAACAAAGGAGAAATTTGACGAAATGGAGGATATTGAGGGCTTGCTGCACCCAGCCTATAGTCTCGACGCTGCGCCATCTGATTAAAGCCTCTTTGGACCAATGGAGCACTTTTTGCGTGGCCACCAATTCGAATCATTTGATCAAGTTGAGGAAGCGTGCCAGAAGTTCTTCGATTCGAAGTCGGCAAAATGGTATTGCAATCAAATTCGGATGCTTGCAAATCAGTGGCAAAAGATTATTGAAAACGATGACCTTTATTTTGAAGAGTAGTTGTTATTGTTTTTAAATGAATTTGCGCATAAAAATCAACTTTTTCGCAAGTGTTGCGGAACTTTTTGGCCAACCTAGTAAAATCCGACAATATCCTGTTTTGGAATGCTTTTACCGTATTTGCTTGATTTTCGATGTTTTCTGTGGTGTTATTTGATAGTATGAGCTCGAGTCCGGCCGTTTTCGCTGTGGTTGTGGCTAAGTATGGTACTCGGTTGAAAATTCCAGTCTCAGGAAACGGCCAAAACCGGCCGGAAAGAGAAGGAAAAATCATCGTTTCCGACAGGAAAACATCGGAACATTAAAGCAGTAATCCGGTGATCGTATCCGGCTGCCGTTTTTGACAGATTCCTGTTGGTTTCAGATGAAACTGTGCAAATCCTGCCACCGGATTCATTCATCGGTATATTGCTTCCATGAAATTTCTGGAATTATTCGGAACCGACCATTTTTCGGCCGGATTGTTCGACCTAAGATATATTCCTCACTGGTTCCGACAGAATGCGACAAAGTTCCTCAAGAAATTCTGGGAGAATGTGGTGGTTTTTGAAGATGACTCAGGACACTGAATTTACATTGAGGTGGGAAGATTCGGTACATCGGTTTCTGGCATAGAATACTGCTTCGATTTTCTGCATAGCTTGGGGATGGGACCGGAATGAAGGCACTGAAACCCATCGGAATTGGTGGGATATGTCTATGGTTTCTGTTGGTTTCGAGCAGATCTAGAAGTAAGAATTATCGTCGCGGGAAAAACAATATGTTCAATTTGACGACTACGACTTCTTAACACCTGAGATGTCGTTCATGAGATTCATCGAGTCGCAGTGTTGCATTTGCGAACATTGGATTTGTCATTCAATTCGCACATTTTTGCAGCGTCATTTCAAAAAAAAATTACTGCTGCCACGACATAACCACCACGATGGCAGTGGTAGTGGCGTGATGAACAAATCAGGCTAACGGAATAAAGACTATTCATAAGTTTATCGGAAAAGTTAGAGAAGGAGAAGTGTGATTTCTTGTATACTTCTCGGTTTCGTTGATGTAATTGATTTAATAAGGAAACATTCTTTGAATTTGAAAGATTGTCTGTGATTTCATCACTCTTTTCTGATATTTATTATGCGATTGTTTTGATTTTCAGTATCTATTCATTAGTGTGTTTAAAACTCATGCTTTTTTGACAAATAAACAATATAAAAGAGTGCATTTTATATCAACAATAAATTTCATCTACGTAGTTCTCTTCATCAGAAAAGGCAAAGTGCTCGCTGAATTTGCTAATCAAAATACATTGAAAAAGAAAATTTCTGCATGAAAAAATATTTCTTTTTAGTTTCCAGGTTAATCAGAGTTGTCTAAAACGCATATCTGACGTCGTAACTCAGAGAAGAGAAGAGATGTTATTTTTTTCTGTTGTTCTTTTTCTATGCGACAGATGAAATCGTCTTTGTCACTAATTGATATCTGCACACTTTGCTGTTAAAATAGCAATATACAAAGTATTAATTCAATATTTATTACAAAGAATATGTTGTTAAATGTAATTGAGTTTTTGAAACAAAACTAAAATTGTTCAGTCTACTAAGAAAACAGTTAATTCACTAGAATGATTATTTCTTTTTTGGATGACATGAGCAAAATATATTTTTTATTTTATATTCAACTCATGATGATAACTATGTTTTCACAAATTATCTTGTAAATTGAATTTGAACTGGTAACAAATGCAATCCATCTTTGTAGTGTCATTTGAAATAGGTATCATTAGAACTTTCTTATACTGCAAACCAAAGTGTAGAAGAGAAAACTCATTCGATGATAAAAATATTGAAAAAGAAAAATTACAGAGCGTGAAAACTCCTAAAAATGCCAGAAAAAAGTAATATCACGGAAGCATCGTCTCTGAGCAATCTCTCTTTAAATATGTAGTATAATTCTTGAAAAGTCATCATTTATCAACATTCCTAAAAATAAATAGAGATAACTTCAGACGAGAGAATCTAATTTGATAAAATTTTTAAACATACCAAAACAAATTATGACTTACAAATTTATTCTATGCAAGTGAAATTTGATTTGAAAACAAAACTAGGTCTTTTACTTTGACAATATTTGTTATTATAAGAGATATCTAATGATATATATTTCATCATTTATTTCACAATGTGTACATATTTGTATAATTAGTGTTCATTCATTTAGTCAATAGTGATTTTAAAAAATTAAAATAATACAATGAACAACACAATCATATATGGGACTTTCCCGAAAAGCAAAAAGGCTTCATGCTCTCATGGAACTTTGTAATTACAAGATTCAACAACAATAAATTTTTATTTAGAAAATTGTTTTTCAGCTTTCTAAGGTAATTAAATTATTTCAAGGGCACATCCGACGTCGTAACCTAGGGAAGAAAAGAGATTCTATTTTTTTTTTCTTCTACTCTTTCTCTCTGGAACAGATAAAATTGTTTTTCTCATTTATTCAAAACACTCTCATCCTCAAATTGTCAAAATAGCATTATGCAAAGTAATAGCTGAATAGCAAAAATAATCAATTCAAGAAAATAAGAAGTCACCTATTTGCGTGACCAGAGAAAAATGTTTTTTTTAATTCTATATTCAACTCATGAGAATAACTATGTTTTGTCATGTTATTTGGAAAAATTGAATTTCAACTCGGGAGGGCTACAAACATATCTTTTGCAATGTCATTTAAAAGAATTTCAATAAAAAGATTTTTTTATACTGGAAATCAGAATACAAAAGAGTAGAATCATCGCATTGTACACTTTACAAGAATTGGAAATATCGAAATGTTGACGGAATCTGATTCTTTGTTCTAAACACATATATATAGGTCGTTCACATAAACATCTGTCATGTTACTTTTTATCATTATTTTATCTTTAGTTGTTTATTTATTAGTATGTATGAAATTCAGATGTTTTTCTCAATTGAAATTTGAACAGAAAACGTGTCACAAAGGCACAGAAACTCTTTTATATAGTTCGCTTCTCCAGAAACAATGAAAACAATTTATAATATTGTTCAACATTTTAATTAAAACATATTCAATAAGGCTGAATTCCTTTTTAGAAAAATACTTCCAACTGTTTTTTAGGAATTAGAAATTAATCACCGTTTGATATCTATCGGATATCAGTATTCCTTATTAAATAAATTTAGAAAATCTTCTATCCAATACAAATTATAGAACAAAACATAGTTTAGAAGAAAGAGAAACTTATTTAATGTAATGTCATAGAAGAAGTGAAACACATCATAGCATCGCTCAGTCTTATAATTAAATTCAATACTGCCTACTCTTCACAATTCTAGAATGTACATCTTTTTTTTTTTAATTAAATAAAGAGAACCACCACTTCAACATAGCTGTTTCATTTTACTGATCAACACAGTAAAAGATGGCTACGATGTTTTCAACACTCGTATCACGTCTCCGAAATCTCAATCTTTTTGCATCACCTATTACAGTAGATAATGAGTATGAATTAAAAAATGAAAGAATTTCAACTCGAGTTTTTATCATCGCTATATCACTTTGCATTCTTGTTATTTTTATTTACGCGGCTCAAGCAAGTATTACGCAGACCATCAATGTACCAAATCCATCGTATGATCGTTTTTACTCGTTATCGCTTCTCTATCCACAAACACTTCGGTGTCCATGCGATAACATTGCAATTCCTCAATCATCATTCATTCTTTTGGAGCCTCATTTTCACCAGTTATGCTCATCGGGTTTCATTCAACAAAACTGGATAGATCATATTGGTTCTATTCCGGTAGACGTCACGTCAGCGGATTTCAGTTATACGGGTCGTCTGATTTTTCTTGCTCTCGCATCTTTTTGTCGCAGAGCGAAAGAAGAAGTCACAATTGCTTTGAAAACGTTCAGTTCAACTCGCTTTATTACGGCTGAAGCTCTCATCAAAAATGTATTCGAAGAACAAGTTGATGCAGTCATTCAGAGCTTTAAATCATCTACTGAACTTAATTATTATCAATTGTTCAATCTCATTCAATTTTCTACCCAGACGAATACAATTATGACTGGTCTATTCAGCAATATTCAGCTGCAGATATATTCAAACTCTTCAACAATGGGTACTTCGAATCGGTATTATGCGAATGGCACTTGCGATTGTGATATAACATCTTCATGTGTAGCGCCCTTAACATTGCAAGATCGACGAACAAACCAAAGCAATTCATTGCCCATATTTACAATACCTGGTCTATTCAGTGGTTGTTACTTGGTAGAAGCTGCTAGACAATCCTCACTCGAATGCTTTTATCACACATCATGCATTGAAATAATTGAATTGTATCTTCAGGCTCCTTATATACTGATCGATCCAATCGCACCTCTCAACTCTTCAGTACCAAGCAGATTCAATGTCAATTCGACTATTGATCAACTACTTTCCACAGCCATGGTCGAACAATGGTTACAGAATGTTTCTCATGCCCAATATTTTGCTGAATGTGAAGTTACATCATGCACTTACTCATTCGCATCCAAATTCAATAGTCTTTATATCTTGACAACATTGATTAGTCTTATTGGAGGTTTAACAAAAGTTCTGCGTCTTCTCATTCTTCGTATTGTGAAATTTATTCGCCGTCGATTAATCATTCCACCACCAGTAACAAATGAGTCTGGTAAGTAAAATAGATATTCAGTCGTTGTTGATGTGATACAGTAGGCCAAAGTACAAGTGAACACATCTTTAAAGCTAATGATCCACGCTGATTCTAGTCGTTTGTTTTTTAAATTTATATAGGTTCAACATCTGATAAAACTTTGACCTTTGAGATGTACATTAGCAAAGGATAATATTAAGTTAGTAAGAGATTTTTTGCGCTATTTTTGAAAATATTCTTTTTACTTTTAACTTCAAGCATACAACTAGCTTTTAACAATGTGTGTTCATTTACTATCTATGACTTGTCGCCAGTGCTCTGGCAGAGATATGTTCCCGTATTTGTAGAAGTTCTCACACTTTTGGTTAAAGAAGTTGAGGAAGTCCATTTTGAGGTCATTTTTATTATCGAAGTCTTTCTCGTGCAAATGGTTAGACAGAGAACAGTACAAGTGGCACTCCGTAGGAACCAAATTTAGAGAATAAGGTGGATGTGGAAGTGTAACCCATTCAAGTTTCAATAATTATTCACGAGTTGACTTTGCAATATGAGGTTTAGCGTTGCCGTGCAAAAAATAAATTCTATCCTACTTCATCTGCAGTTTTACTGCAACTCAATCCAATTGCTTACAATAGAGATCGTCAGCCAGTTGGAAAAAGTTCATAATGAATAATTTCCTTTATTTTCCATCAAACGCTCAGCACGATCTTCTTGGGACAAAGAATATTTCTGGGCATTGCTATACTTGTTTCTTCAGCTCCCAACCACTGTCGTTTTCGCGTGTAGTTCATATACAATGCCCACTTTTCATTACCGGTAATAAAATTGCGGAGCCATTGGTAGTTGCGATACGATGTGACCAATTTCATAAAAACGTCAATCCTCTGTTAGAGCTGATTCGGTGGCAACTCATGTGGTACTCAAACTCCGTATTTCCACTGTAATATGGGAGCATCCAAATCCTCCTGCTAAACATTGTAGGCAATCTAGGATTTTCTTCGATAAACTGCTTTATGCCATCGATATTCATCTGTGGTGGTCTTCTAGTATAAGGTAAATCGTCGAGTTTGAAGTCATCATTTTGAACCGATTAAGTAAATGTTGCATTGTATGGGTGGAGAATGCACCCTAGCCCATTGTGCTGCATAAATTGCTTATTGTTTCCATTGCTTAGCGACCAAAACAGAATTCATGAAGAGAAAACATTCGGAGCTCTCTATGAGATATCTTGATTTAGTATGGAAGCTTCTAAAAATTTCTCAACTGCTTTAGAAAAATTGAAAAAAACGCAAACAGTTTCTTACTTACCTAATATATTATGTTTATCATGTCGATAACTCAAATTCAGTCATTTTCGACAGTACAGATAAAATGGTGACGATAACTGGATAAACAGTAATCGGTAATCATCGATAAACACCAGGTGACTCATATTTCATAACACATACTGATATCATGGACACTTACCGATATTGATTATCAGACACCAGTGTTCATTGATCTTCACCAATAGACACCAGAGTTGTAACCGATCAAGAAATACTAGAGCAACCTGGTCCGACCAGTTTTTATCAGTCTAATATTTCCAGAACGAAAAAAATCGGCAGAAACTAGTAGTTTATAAGGTGATATTACTACCAATTAAAGGAAATAGTTTCAAAACATACCCATTTTTTTATTTTTTGCTTGGATTTTTTAAAATTTTCTCGAGTAGGTATGGTGTTGTAGTCATTTTTATTTATGAATTGTCGTGAGTCAGTCCATACTACACGGCTGTTTTCTCCTTTAACATATGCCCTCAAACTTTTAGCCTTTCATCCGATAACAGACATGCACACACTATACAGTACGTGTAAAGACAGATAGTTCTACTGTCTCATACTTTAATATCGCATATATTTTTATAGTTCATGTAATCTTCGTCCATAAAGGCTTATATCTCTTGTAGCTCTGGCACCCTTACCTCCTTATTACCATATCCTCTTCTTTTCTTAATCGTTTCAAGGTCTATAGGTATACTATAGAGCGGCACTTGATGAAGTATAGGAGAGATCCGGTGCCAGGATTTGTCCGATTTCACCTAAAACCAACAGGAACCTGTCAAATCGGTAGTCGAATACGATCACCGGAATATTACTTCCATGTTTCGCAGATTTCCTGTGTCTTCTTATGCGAAACGGTGATTTTTCCTTCTGTTTCCGCCATTTTCTGATGCTGGAATCTTCAACTTGCGCCCACAAGGAAGAAAAAAATACTCAGGTGAAAGATTCTAGCTTCAGGAAACAGCCGAAACCGGCCGAAAAGAGCAGGAAAAATCACCGTTTCTGGCAGAAAAGTACCGAAAATTGTTGAAGCATAGAAGTAGTATTTCTATAATCGTAATAGGCTGCCGGTTTTGAGGAGTTCCTGTCAGTTTTGGATGGAACCAGACAAATCTTGGCACCAAATACGTTCATCGGAGCACTGCTTTCACGGAATCTCCGGAATTGTTTGGAACCGACAATTTCCGGGCCGTATTGTTTGGTCTGGCCAGTGAATTCTGTCAGATCTCGGGTTCGGATGAGATTTGTTAGGATTCACAAGAACCTGCGATCCCGGGATTTGATTTTTCCTCCTTGCATACAAGACTGAATTGCTAATCTTCAGATCTTGAATTTTTTCATTTGAGTCCTAAAGAAGAAATTAATGTTTCTGGTTAAAGGGCACTTCAATCTTAAACCTAGTCTTTATCAGAATACTAATGAGATAACGCGAGAGCTTTATCAGACGTAATAATTTGGTTACGCTTTTATGAAATGAACTAAACATCAATTCAAAGAATGTGAAAGTTTAGACAAACAATACAAAATAAAAATGGGACATTTTCGACGTAACTTAATTATTTTGATGAAAAACATAAATTTCGTCATGGCACACTATCCTCAGAAAAATTTGTATATCTAAAAAATGTGAAATCTGTTTTTTTTGACTAAGATCTGAAGGGTACCACGAATATATTTTTCGATCTTTAAACCGTTAAATATTGACTACTCGCCTTAGACCGGAGGAAAAGCAACAATGAACTGGTGATTGATCGCCATCATTGCATCCCTAGTTAATGGGATACACTGGTCAGAAGGGTGTATGAGACATATTCTTATGCTACACGTTTTAAAACATTATGAATAAAGGAAAGTAATACAATAATAAAAAAACATTGGATAAATATACATACAAGAATTTGTTCTTTTGTTTCTTCTCTTTGAAATAAAGTCTTTCACATATCCAGAATAGGTTTATTAAACTTATAATAATTTTGTATTTACTCATGTTGTGTTTTGCCATAATCCGTAGGAGTCCAAATTGGAAATAAGAATGCTATTTTGTAAATAATAATATGAGAGTTAAACAATTAACTGCTTAGTTCAGTCTTTGTTTATACCTAGCAGGCTACTCATCTGCACATGTATATTCAAATTTCTACGGCTATTTTTCTATGAACATGTAATTACTCTTGCATACTTTGCTAGACAAATGTTGTCGCACATCTAATAATACAAAAGTTCATGTATTTAAAAAAATAGATTACATAAAATTTATGACTAGTATCGATTGTAAATAAGCTCGGCAAAACTATTGCACACGTATGTAATGTGTAGTGAGTGTTTATATGTGAATAGTCCAATCCTTCCTATATATAATGGGTCATTGGAAAAAGCGACTCGTCGAATTATATTAGTTATGAACTGTATATTTTAGAGAAATGAAAGAAAAGATCTTGATAATAGTTTTCTTAAGAAAAAGGGAAAGGCATCAATTCTCTATAGATTATGTTAATGTAAGGATAATATAAATGAACAAAAGATCTCTACAGATAACTTTAGTATTGCTTTTCATTAGATGGAAAAAATGGATCCTAGTAGATTCATAAAGTTTTATTAGAGTTCAGTAGAATCGATTAGGGGCCGAAGAATTCAAGTAAAATAATCAATAAAACAGAATTAGCCGTTAGGGTTTTAGTTAAAACAAAGAAACAAATTCAGAATCCTATAATTTTGATGGATTCTGATAAATGCAGCGGTTGTTGGAACTTATTAGAACTCAATAGCATCTATGTTTTCTTCTTTGATTTATGATCAAAGTAGGCTTCAATATACCACAGAGAGTTCGACTCAAGGGGAAAAAAGCGCTTTTTCCGTACTTCACTCTACTTCAACGTACTTCAACCATGTTTCAAAGCTGTGCTCGAACCTTTCTTAGTTATTTCAAGTCTAAAATCTTCTGAAAAACCCATAAAAGCCTTGAAAATCTCTAAAAAACTGCATGAACCCTTTTTTCTAAGAGTTTACGAAATTTTTTGAGACTTAATGGAAGCCTACCTTCAGAAGCTTCATATGGTAGACACATTAGAAGCCCTCATGGACCTCTAATATGGGGGGAGGGGGAGAGGTTAATGATACCTAGAGTTGCCGTTCTCAATGTTGCATTGAATAAGAACACATCATCTGTCAATTTAAAAAGGCGAAGTTTTTATCAGGTTATCGATACCATGGTAATGAGTAAATCCGAGTTATTTCTCTTTGAAGCCTTCTTCTCATTTTCCATAGCTTTTGGCATTATTTTGTGTATTTTGTATTGGCAGAAATAAAATTTCTGTCATTTCTATTAACGTTTATTTGCGATTAGAACACTTTCATTTATGTGAGTTTGATATTTGTAGTATTTGTTTTTGCCATTTTTGATAATTTGGAAATTGTGTAATTCACATCTGTCAATTTCAGAAATTTTTATAATAGATTTCATATTTTTATTATTTAAGCAGTAAAAGCTGAGAAAATTTTTTTGTTTTTTAATCTGCATATATCTCGAGAAAAGGTAGCGGACTTAAAAATATTTGATTTAATGTTGATTTTTCTAAGTTTTATATCTAATATATGACTTAATAATGCATCTAAAATCCATATACCTAATACTGCTTAAATTTAATATTTCACTTATGCTGCATGTTACAAATTGAACGTATAATTATGTATTAAAGTCTTCATTTTCTATACTTCTAGAACCAATTCGTTTATCTTTAATTGAACGTATTCGCATGTTCAATTATTTTTCGAAACCATGGTTAACACCAAATGAAACAGAAATTAAGCAAGAAATTATAAGCACCCGAGTTTTCTTTCTACTGATGTTTGTGTTATTAATTATTTTTATATCTTATTATGGTGCCGATCGTGTTAATATTCATTATGAGATTGAATCGCCGACATTTGAACAATTTATAGAGTTGCAAAGTATTCAGCATTCCAATCCTTCGTTTTCTTGTCCTTGTTCAACACTTACAACGTCCTATGGAAAATTTATTGAAATCAGTTATACTCTTCATCCTTTTTGTTCGTCTGCTTTCGTTCAAGAACAATGGCTTAGCTATAAAAAAGCTTCACAAGATTATTATTACTATGATTTTCGTGCCCTTGCACCAGTATTTTTCCATTCACTTGCTTCATTTTGTCAAATCTCTGTTGTATTCATTAACAACAGTCTCACTTCGTTAAATGCCTCATCATTTATCGCCGATAAAGCTCTTACCCCAGAGACGTTCATCGTAGAAACAAATGCAATTATCAATACATTCATATCGACAACACGCCGTTCTTTTGCACGTAATCTGGCACTAATTGCAAACATGACACAGAATAATGCACTCATGAGTACTCATATGACCAACTTTGTTATCTTATTCAGGTATACTCCTCCCTATTATCAAATGGGAACTAGCCGCACACATTATGTGATTCCTAAAGGAAATTCGTCCGTAGTTTGTATATGCTCAATTGGTACACCATGTTATATACCGATGTCGATTTATTTAACTTATCCTAATAAAATAGACATTCCAAGCTTCTTTACAGGATGTACAATGATCGAAGGTATTCGTTATTCTAATCTAGCCTGTATGTTCAATCAATCATGCGTCGATTTTATATCTTTCTGGCTTAATATGTCTAGTGTAAATACTATTGATATTAATAGTCTTATTCACTTTTCTGTGAATTCAACTGTCGATAATATTATCAATGAAATGTTTGTCGATCGGTGGAATTTTTCAGCTTCTCATCGTGCTTTCTATCAACAGTGCCATCCTGATCGTTGCACATATATAATGAATCAACACAATTCTTTGTGGTTCATTTTAACAACAGTCATTGGTCTTATCGGTGGTCTCATGAAAATCTTGCAGATTGTTGTTCCTCGTGCCGTCCAGGTAGTGTTTAAAGCCTGTTGCCGTTTTTCACATCGTGAGCACAATGAGATGACACCAGCATCAGTTCCATTCACTTTCTCTTTTCGATCTGTTATTAATCGATTACGTCAATTGAACTTATTTATTTCTAAGAGTCCAACTGCAGACGATGAACATGAAATTCGAAATCAAATAATTTCGACTCGTTTATTTTTACTTCTGCTTTTCATCGCACTTATTATTCTCAGTGTCTATTCATCTCAAATACAAGTGACACACACAATGACAATCAATCGACCATCCATTGAACAATTTACTTCGCTCTATGCCACTCATTCACAAACACTCACTTGTCCATGCACAAATATTGCTATTCCACAGAAAAGTTTTCTTACTCTACAACCTAATTTTCATCAAGTGTGTCAAAGTAATTTAATCGATCCTTCATGGAGAAACGGAATTTTGATTTTTATCGATAATCAACCAGTCTACAATCGAGATTTTCGTTTTTTGGCTGATAATTTCTTTGGTACTATTGGTTCGCTTTGTAAGCTGTCGTTTACGGCAATCACAGATGGTCTCTCAGATTTTGACAGATCATCTTTTGTTTCTGCCCACATTATTCCACAGGAGCCACTTCTCGAACAAGGACAATCTCTTATTGATCTTTTCATTTCAACAAGTGAGAATGCATTCATCAATTCTCTTGAAACTTTTCGTGAAACAACGCAAGTAAATAATCTCATGTCAGGATTATCGACATCAATAAGCCTGCTTATCATACCAGTCAACAGAACAAATGTTCAAATTGCGAGTTATCCTCGAGCATATCCTATATCATCAAATTGCTTATGTTATACTGATCCAACATGCGTTCAATCTGCTAGTATATATACTTATCCGAATTTAACACTTATTTATTCAATCTCAGGAGTGTATACCGGATGTTACATTATGGAAGCGACTCTAAAGTCAAATCTTGCTTGGTTCTACAATCAAAGTCAAATCGATGAGTTTCGTACCATAGCCAAGTTTGACTATTACAATCCTGTTCATATCAATGTAACAGCATTGAATGGTTCTCATAGTAGTCAATATAATGCCACTACATCAATTAGTACTATAGCACGAAAGATGATGACTGAACCTTGGTATACTTATATCAACTATTCGGCTTACTACGAACAATGTAATCCTATTGAATGTAAGTATACTTATATTGTTAAGCATGATATTATTTATATGATCTCTACCATCATTGGATTGATTGGTGGACTTGTCACCATTCTTCAACTGGTCGTTCCAAAGGCGATCAAATCAATTCGACAATATTGGTTCAATCGGCGTCGTCATACGACAGTTGACGTTTTCCAATAATATAAGTCTCAAAAAACGAGTAACAATTTAACTTTTATTTTGTCATGCTTTGCTTTTTTTTGTGAACACTGGATATCTTTCACGTTTGCTTTCAATATGTTTCATTTATCATCATTTATTCAGCTTCAAGTATAAATAATTTGCATTATCTTAAATAAATATCACTGTGCCGTTCTATATATCTCATTCTCATTACGTTCAAGTATACATTTAAAAAGTAAACAATAACTGGTCTTAATATGATGATATCTCGATGCTCAATTCTTTTTCTATTTAACTCTGTTTGTATGCCATGTTTTTATAGAGTTCATTTGAGAAAAAAGCTGTTAGCGCAATTCCTGCGCGATTAAAATATGAAACACGATGGAGCACCATACATTGTATATCAGATTTAAATATATACACATAGTTTGTTCAGTTAAGTATCTGTAACGATCTTCAGTCCTTTATGAATCACGGTATATGATAGTATGGCAAGCATTACTAGTGTCAGTTACGATCTGCGACGGTCTTTAATTTCTTGTCGATCACAGTCTGTGACGCACAAGTAAGGACTACTATGGTATCGAACATGACCCATGATAGAATAGTAGGTATTACTACAGTGTCGGCTACTATCTGTGATAGAGTAGTAAGAGTTACTATGTTGTCGGTCACGGTCTGTAGGAAAGGCGCGGGGCAGTGGGTAGAACTTCTCATTCCTATACACTTTAACACTCTCTTTCAGGTCGTGTTTCACAAAATAATTGTATTTGGAGTTACCAATATAGACATAATTATATCTATTATGGAATCTAAATACTTATTTTGCTGCACTATTTAAAATATTTTTTGTTGGGAGGGCTTATCCCCGTCTCACTTCTCTCCCCGATCCTCATGTTTTTTCGGCCATTTATAGGAAGTTTAAAACTACATAAGCTCTTAATTTTTTTCTGAAAATGGTTCGACTTTGATCAGTCTGCAGTCCTCACAAACTATATATTCTTTATAGAACCCATAGGGATATGCACTCTTGAAAAATTTTCACGCGCAAAATTTTGATCTAATTTTTATGTGATGTTATAGGGCATTCAAAAATGTATATTTCTAGAAATTTTTAGGAACATTTGATAAATACTCTTTCACAAATTCTTGTTTTTCTATCTAGTGCATTTTTGCCTATTCTATACTAATGGGTGGGGCAGGATAAATGGCGTTCTTCTTTTTTTAACACTATTTTTTTGAATTTTTATCCGATTGAGCCAATTTGTTTTTTAAAAACTCGCTGTCTTAAGTTTTACAAAACAGTATTATTTTTATTAACGTAAAGAGTTTTCATTATTGATAGAAATGCGATACAATCAATTGGTCCAACTAGCACAACTTTCAAAGATAGCTGATTCGTGAATGCTTTTAACCAGTGATTTTAATTGTTGAGTTAGCGTTGATTTTGATTTGACCTTGTCTCAATTGCTAGCATGGACAAATTCATCCCAAATTGAATAGTCTAAAGGATTTAAATCGGGATTATTTGAAGGCTAATGATCCTTGTCAATAAATGATGGAAAATTGTCTCAAAACCATTGTTGTGTTGAATGATGCGAGTGAGGATTGGTGCCATCCTGTTGAAAGATCCAGTCGCTACCGAAAATTTGATTTCCATATTTCAATGCAACGGGAAGCACTTTTCCGAAACAAACAGTATGATCGACTCTTCATTCACCCAGGATAACCAAGAGCGGTACATCCTCAAAACAGGCACCTAGCCAAACCATTACTTTCTGTGGGAATTTTCGTTTTTGCTTAATGCCATCCTTGTCGTCAGTATCAGCACGATTGACTTCTCACGCTCGATCATTTTGAGAGTTATAGTGACCATCATTATCAAAAAACTTCTCATCCAAAAAGAGAGCTCTCATAGTTTCTTCTTTTCGAAAAATTTGTGTGAACCCAATTTGCAAACTTCTTCCGTTTGACCATCGAAAAGCGATGGTTCAATTAATTTTTTATAGACTTTTAGTCTTAGATCATTGTTTAATATTTGTTGGACACTTCTTGGAGAGATATCAAGCTCAATTGCGATTTGCCGAGTTGATAATCTTTTTTTCGACGTAAACGGTGTTTTACTTTTTGAATAATTTTCTGTATTGTGACTAAACGTGGATAGCCTAGTGGATTTGATAATGTGACAGAGACAGATCGGCGGATTATTTGGCACTATCTTTCGATTCTTTGTAAACCTAACCCATCATTTAAATCACGGTAAATTTTGTTGGATTATCACCATTTTGGTACTTTGAAGGTTTTTACTTTTCATTCTCTGAAAACTTAGATATAATATAATTTTACGGATCAAGTATGCAAGTTTGTAGCGCTTGAAATGAGAATTTTTAAAAAAAAAATTAGTCCAATCGGTTGAGAACTGAAAAAATATTGTTAAATTACTGAGATCGCCATCTATCCTGTCTCATTCGTTAATTCAGTTTGAGTTCTCTTAGAATCAAAGGGAATAGAAAAAAATCCCTATTCACGACAAGATGTAAAACATCATTTTAAAAAGTATAATGATTTGTAACGCCACTTTTTCAGATTTTGAAGCTTGCATTACTTAGTGAAGTCATTTATTATAAAAATATAAATATTTCTTCAATTAATTTCATCAAATATGATTCATATGCAGTTTATACAGATGGTATAAATTCTCAAATAACAGCAGCAGTTTGTTCGTGTGTTTTGGGAAAGAATCATAAGTTCATCAAAATGTCACAATGGTACAATTTTGGTTTGTCTTCTTACCTGGCCTGTCAAAAAAGAACAATAAATAACAGTTTTCATCAGTAGCACTAGTTTCGTTTTGGCATCAGCCTTCTCGAGCACTTCCTCCCACGTTAAAAGATACAAATGCAGTTCGTACAATTCGCTTGTTGGTTTTTTTGTGAAAAGTAGGTATTCGTTACTATAGCTGTCATCGTGGATAGATCAAGTTCAGTGACAATAAACAATGCTGATCGTACACCGTCAAATGATGTGTTGAGTAAAACGGATACTCTAGAATTTTTCATGTCGGTTTCATTATGAGATGCAGTCAAAAAAGACCTGTAAAAACATAATGAATTATCTAGGTTCTTGAATTATCCCATAAATATTTACAAACCATTCAATGAATTAAGGTAGCAGATTATACTGACCTACGGTAAACTCTTTAGTAGATGATATATCCAGAGTGAAATCATAAGTATTACAGACAAGAATCTGTTCAATAACATTATCACGAATTTTTGAGATAAAAATTAAACCATGACCTGAAAATCGAATATTTCAGCATATGATAGAGTGAAACACTAATTAGAGCGTCCGCACTATCACCTGCCACACCAATCTTGGCATTTAATTCTACATCTAATTGTAATATTTAATAGCTTTGGAAGGATTATAGAGAAATTGAAAGATCATATTTAACTTTATTTTTGATAATATGTCGAGTGACTTCATATCCAACTAAATCATGAATGCATTATTGATTATATAAATAAAAATTAACCAAGAGATTATATATACTCTGGAAGAACGTTAACAATTGATTGATACGTTTTTCAGCTACAAACGATCCAGGCTAAGTACAAAATCAAATAAATAGTCAAAATTAGCTTTACGTTCACCATGGAAAAATATGACTAATTTCTCTTTATTGACGTCAACTGGTGTGTAGATAGTAGTTCATATCTCTAGATATTCGATATAGTTTCATGAAAGATTATAAGTCATTTTTATCAATGGAACCCACCTATTGAATTAGTTTTTATTGGTTATTTGTGCACAGTTTCTTTAAATGTCTTCATAAACTTTTCATTAGCATTAGTACAGACCTTCCCACAAAAATCTTGCATCAATTCCACCAAAAAATCATTCAAAAGCTCATCCATTTGCGTAGCTAATTGACGATAGACAATTGTTCTATCAGTGAATCGTGGATCACTACACGAATAAGACAAAGATAAATGAAAAAGTGAACCATTGTTATTATCAAAAGAAAATGAACTTACATAGAGATAACTGTTTAGAGTTCTGTTTGTTGAATAAAAGACTACCTACTAATGGTCGATAATGCAGCCTAGAATGAAAAAATTATTTAACGACTCTTCTTGAAGAATATTTTTTCTGCAACACAACTCTTTTAAAGAATCAAATAGATCAAGAACATGTAAATGATGTTGAACGAGTTATTATTTAGATGTAAACAACTTCTTTAATTAGAAGTGTGGACTACGTTGAGATACTCTTACCTAGTAGAAAGTTTGTATGTTAGGATTATATCTAAAAATTCACTTAATTGTATTTATTTCTGAAAATGTCGCATATACACTGGCATGTATACAATGTGACCTCTCTACTCTTAATATTGACTATGAAATCGATTATTATTATCAGAAAAGTTTCATTCACAAACTTTTCTTCAGTCACAGCTTCATCTTCCAAAATGTAGGAGATCATCACTTCGAAATATATTCATTGTTCCATTGATTTCGATCTCAATAAGTATTTTTTTATGAAAGATAGTTTTACGGTATCTCCTAGATCATCAGCAATAATTATCTATCGGAGAAAAGTAAGTATTATTTTTGAGATAAATATCAAGCCTATTTCCTCATAATATCTCGTCGCTAACACTAATGACCTTCTGCAGTATATGAAATGTCTTATGTGACTTGAATACTTCCAGTTCTTCAAATATATCTAATAGGCACAGGATATTCACATCTATATACTACTTGCAGGTAAATCAACAACAAGCAAACTGAAATTTTTGATCCGTGAGATGAAAGAAACTCTAACTAAACGTTAAAAATAAATCAATAGATTTCACTATTAAAGTCTAATGGAGTTTCTTTTTCAAAATAATGTCTTCTCTAAAAGAAAAGAGTAGACAGGTATATATTAAATAAAACTTAATTGTCTAGAAATATATAAAAATGTAGAGCGTGTATAAGATGTAAATTGTGAATTGCAAAAGTCAAGTTCGAATATGAATAAAGATTTAAGTGACAAGTTTATCCTTAAAATCTAGTATTAGAAAAATATGACTGAAATAGTTGGAAATTATATTCCTGATTATTATCTGTTCATATCAAACCATAAATATCACTCACCAAAATTTTATGTTTTACTCTTCTGTCTAATTTATATGAGAATCCCAAGATTGAATTATCATTCTCCCTGGCACAAAATTTATCGTTTGCTTTTATTAAATGAAAGAGTAATTCTTTGTTCGTCCATTTACTTTCAAAATTGTAGTTAGCACTTGAATCTTTATTTATACTTTACATCAAATATAACATGTATTTTTCTACGCTCGAAATAGATGTAAATAATTCTTAATAAATATATTTTAATTAAAATTGATACTGATAAGAATTCACAATGTCCGAATTTTGCGCACCAGTTTGGATAAGTGCAAGAACCAACACCATTGTTATAGGATACGATCACCGTAATACCAAGAACTTTTGTAGTTAATTTGAAGACATTCTAAAATACAATAAGATAGGAAAATAATGAATAATTGTTTGATAAATTTTTAAACCTCAATTGAATGAATTAATTCATCTTTGGCGTTAAGATCAAGATGAAATTGAGTCGTAAGGAGTGGTTCATCTTTTTTTGGATCTAACTACTGGATGCGGTTTTATTTGAAGGTTTTGCAATTTAAACACATCATCACTACTGCAATGTGAAAATTTGACTGTTCCATTAAAGATAATCTAAATATAATATTCAAATTGATTTAAATTATCTTTGACTATTTACATATCAATGGAGCAAGAGTAAAAATTAGAATTGATACAATTGAAATCATTTTTGATAAGAATTAGGGGTCCCCTCCTCCTCAGAAACCAACTTTGTTATTTTCTCTTCCGATTTCAATGAAAAATTCAGAGAATGTTAGTCTTAGTTAGAATAGATTCTGGTTAAAATATCTCCCCCAAATCTCTAAGAATTCACGAGTTTTAATCGATTCCGTACCCTTTACGCAGGCAAGGATTTCACAATGGGATTACTAGCTAATTATGTCAGGATGGTTTTTAAATTGTAGAGCACTCTTAGGGCTAGAACTCAACAGGCTTCGATTTTTGAATCTCATTTTATTTGATTTTTAAAAACCGTTTTTCGAAAAATCAAAAGTATTCTAAAAGAGGAGACTTTGCCGCATCTTCCTATGACAAAAAATCGCCTTATGTTTTCATTTGTAACAAATCGATAAAATTTCTGGTGCGTTTTCAAAGAATAATTTTTACATATTATTTACACTTCTATAAATATTTTTGTTATTCTGTGGTTCAATGGTAAAAAAAAACGTATTGATTGTCATTTGTCATTGATTTAACATAATGTTGAGCCCATTGAGTGACTTTTAAAATTTATAAAAATCAAGTTTATCGACGGCGTTGAAAGGTTGAATTATGCAAGCAATATTAACTTAGAAAGAAATCAATCAATCTGATTGGACTCCATTTTTTTTTCTGTTCGATCGTTTAAATAAAAAACTCTTTATTACCGTTGCATGACAACATTTTTTTTTTGAATTGTAACGACCTTGATAAGTATTGAAATTGATTGCACGAGTCGATATTTTTCTTTCTATTACTTTCTGCATGTTTCATTAGATTTATTTTAGCAAAAAAAAACGATGCTTATTATAAAAAAAAAAAGATTCAATCCGTATTTTATATGGTAAAAATATTTAACTTAAGATAATGAAAGAATTTACATTGACAAATATTAATATTATTTCATTAATTGATACATATTTTATAAAAGAAACTTAAAAAGATTCATTACTATCGATTTTAAATATACATTGTGTCACGTAAGTTTTATTTGCTATCTGAAATTTGAAATGTAATAATGAACATATTGTTTATTTTGAGAAGAATATATATGTTTCTATTGTGTTAGTTATCTGTTGATTTTATCTATATAGTAGGGCATTCATCTAGTATTTATAAATCTAAATAATCAATAGTTTTTTTTACTAAATTCGACACATTTCATTACTGTGTTATGTTCTTTTTCCAATTCCTAATTGATTTGTTATGAATCTCAACGTTTTAAAATACTTTTATCTTTGACACTTATTATGTGAAAGAAAATCAGATATAATAGCAAGATTTAAACTAAAAGTTTGAACTTTTTATTTCTAGATTTTTATTTAACTTGTGAATGAAAAAAGCAAAAATGACGGATATTGAAAATAATCAATCGATGATAATGTTAAAATCAGATGAAAATAATCATATATACGGTTCAACAATAAGTTTTAATTCATTAAATTATACAATTTATTCAAAAAAATGTAACAATTATTTGCTTAAAACTTGTTTTAATAATAAACAAAAACAAATTCTTTATAATCTTAATGGAATATTTAAACCTGGTATGAATGCTATTCTTGGACCAACAGGAAGTGGAAAATCTACATTATTAGATATATTAGCTAATCGTAAAGATCAACATGGTTTAACAGGAGAAATACTTCTTGATGGACAAACATATAGACAAGATTTTAATTCTCGAATAGGTTATGTTGTTCAAGATGATATACTCAGTGAAACATTAACTGTTAGAGAAAATTTAATATTTTCAGCTAATCTTCGATTATCACGAAATATTTCATTTAAAACTAAAATGGATATTATTAATCTTGTTATTTCACAATTAGAATTAGAAAAATGTGCTGATTCATATATAGGTAGTCAAAGTAATCGACGAGTATCAGGTGGAGAACGAAAACGTACTAATATTGGCATGGAATTAGTTCTATCTCCTACTGTTCTTCTTTTGGATGAACCAACAAGTGGTAAATTTATTTTTTTATTTTCTCTAATAGAATTTTATTGCAAAGAAAAAAATATCTTTATTTAAGGTCTTGATTCATCAACAGCTAATAATGTAATTGAATGTCTATCTCAACTTTCTCAACGAGGACGTAAGTTTTTATTCAGAAATAAAATATTTTATTATTATAAATTTTAAGATACAATAATATTTTCAATTCATCAACCTCGTTATTCAATATTTAAATTATTTGATAATTTATTTATAATTAGTTGTGGTTATTGTATATATCATGGATCAGTTAATGATGTTCTTCCATATTTTTCTTCAATTAATTTAACATGTGAAGAACATAATAATCCAGCTGATTTTATTTTAGATATATGTCAAGGTCTTCGATATATATCATATCCTATAAATGATATTAATAATATATATGATAAAAGAAAAGAAAAAATTTGTCAATATTTATATGAATGTTTTATAAAATCATCAATTTATCAATCTATACAAGAACAAATTGAAAATATAAATAATTTATCAAA
Organism: Macrotrachela quadricornifera; assembly: GCA_022393335.1. NCBI lineage: Eukaryota > Metazoa > Rotifera > Eurotatoria > Philodinida > Philodinidae > Macrotrachela > Macrotrachela quadricornifera. Next base: position 86,757 of record JAJEKB010021236.1, on the reverse strand, counting down.
TAATAAATTAAATAAACAAATTGAATATTTATCTCGATCATATTTTATTGAAATATGTTATGTAACACAACGTGCATTTCGTAATTCATATCGTAATAATACATTAATGATAATGCAAACAATAGTACCAATATGTTTAGCTATACTTTCTGGTTGTCTTTATATGAATACAGATCGTATATATGATAATGGTATTAAAAATCGTTTAGGTGCAATATTTTTTATTGTATCAAATGAAGTTTTTTTAAACTTATCTGCATTAGAATTATTTATGAAAGAACGTATTTTATTTACACATGAATATGCAAGTGGTTATTATCATGTTTCAACATATTTTATATCAAAATTACTTTGTGATATTATATTATTACGATTATTTCCATCAATTTTTTTTTCATTAATATCATATTTTATGATACAATTTCAACGAACAATAAAAAAATTTTTTATTTATCAATTAGCTATATTTTCAACAGCTATTTGTTCAGCATCTGTATGTTTTTTTGTTTCAGCAAGTGTAAAAACAATTGGTAAAAATGAAATTTTTTTTTTTTATAAATATAATTAATAAATTTATTTATTTAGGTGTTGCTAATTTAGTTGCAGCATCATTTTGTGTAGTTATGCTTGTATTTACAGGATATCTTGTTGATGTAACAAATATTGTTAAATTTCTTGCATGGATTAAATGGATTAGTCTTTTTCGTTATGCATCAAATGTAATTACAATAAATGAATTTACTGATTTAAAATTTTGTTTAAAAAATAATACAAATATATGTCATATTAAAGGTGAATTTATTCTTGATAATAATAAAATTGATTATTTAACTACATGGGATTTATGGAAAAATTTTGTAGCATTAGCTGCTATTACATTATTTTTTTTTGCTATGACATTTATTCAATTACGAAGAATACAAATACGAAATTAGTAATAATAATTAGAAGAAAAAAACAGTTTTTTTTTTATTAAAATAAAATATTGAAAAGAATAAATAAAAATAGATCTGAAAAATTAATCTATGTTTTACAAAACATAGATGGTATTAATTTTAAATATGAGTTTTTTTTACTTACTTTCACTGATGACGTATAAAAAAATTACACAGCTATTTGTTTTTAACAAAAAAAAATGCACGTGAAATTCTCTAAGAAATATTATGTATAATTTGATTGAAAAAATATTTTCTATCATGAAATATACAAACGTGTTATTCTCATCTGAAGGATATATGAACTATTTTGAGAGACAAATTTTCAGTGTTTGAATCACATTTAAAACTGTGTTGATAACGTTTTCTAACGAGATATGAAGAAGGAGAGTCGATTGAAAGTGGGCGTAACCCTTTGCGACGTAATTTTGTTATCTTTTTTAGTCTTTAAAGAAGATACTGTGTAACTGTAAAAAAACACTAGAATATTCTTATTCTTCTGTACGATGTGTGTACGTTGAGTAAAAGTTTGAAACGAAATTTTTTGTTGTTGTTGTTTGATTTTACTGCGTAATGTATAGTAAAAACATTCTTATGTTGATGTTTTCTTGTTTTTTATAACTTGTATTTTATCTATTTTGTTATGCGCATTTCTCAAATATATATATAAGAGCTGCATAACAAAGCACAACATCATATTAAATTAAAACGACAATTGTATACAATTATTATTGTTATTATACATTAATTTAAACAAATTCGAAAAATAATTATGTCAGCACCAACATCGCCCGATCGAAATAAAGAATCAGCAGATAATCCATTAGGTGCACCTGGTGCAGAAGCTCAACAAAACCTTGAACAACAAGCTGCATCAGATTCATCAGCACATCTATTAGGTGAAGGTGGTAGTGGTCAACGTCATTTATTGGGTGAAGGTGGAAGTGGTCAACGTCATTTATTGGGTCAAGGTGGAAGTGGTCAACAACGAAAATCTAGCCAAGGTGGTGACGAACAACAGCAACGAAAATCTAGCCAGGGTGGTGACGAACAACAACAACGAAAATCTAGCCAGGGTGGTGGTGAACAACAGCAGCGAAAATCTAGCCAGGGTGGTGATGAACAACAACAACGAAAATCGAGCCAGGGTGGTGGCGAACAACAGCAGCGAAAGGCTAGCCAGGGTAGTAGTGATCAACAACAATAAAAATTCAAAATTCTTACAACAAAATAACTTTCTTGCGTGAGAATAGACATTAGTGTATATATTGTTTTTTTTTAATTTTCTCTATCCTATTTATTCAAGTTCTTTAATATTTTTGAAAATGTGTGTTTTTTGAAATAAAATAATCTTATTGAAATTGAGTTCTCTTAGAAATGAAAATAGGCCTTAGCCAATAAAGACTTTAGTCAGGCAAAACGAATCAAGAGAACATGGATCATGATGGCATAGGCATACACGAAGGTCACATATAGTCTCGTTGAATAGAACTCGTAAAAAGATATTCATCGATGTACGAAATAGACTAAAAACAATGATTTGGAACTAGTATGAATAAAAAAGAAAATGAAATATTGTCCTCAAAGAGATCATCCATAGTAGCACTCAAATATGATTTATTTAGCATGTTATGCTAGAGCAAATAATGAGCTATTATTGTATAACATTATGTCCTGTATAAATAAGAATTTACTAATACGAAAACTAGCAGATCACACAAACAATTATTATTGGTAAGTCATTTTATTTTTAGCTTTTGAAATTGATAATTTTCTTAGTTGAAGAAAACAGATTGAAAATAGCAACGGAATATTTTAAATTTCAATCATCAGCTTCATGGGTTTTTTCTTTTATAATATATCAAATAAATGATAATAAAGTATAAGGATACGATAAGTATAGTAAAAAAAAATAAAAAGATAGTAAGTTTTAAAGTAACCAAACGAATAGATCTTCAAAAAATAGACAAGCTAATTATGGCTTGTCGTGCTCTATATAAGAGTTTATAGTTCTCTATTGTATTTTTTTTTGTGAGAAGATGTTAAATTAGCAACTAAAGTTTTTTGTGTCATATACTATCCGAATTAAAACGGTGTATTATTATGAAAATTATTAATGAAATCATTTTAACATAAATGAGATTTGAAAATAATTTCATAATTTATTTTGAATGTATGAATACAATAACTGACTCGTACGTAGGATATCAATAAGAAGTAAATAATATACCCACATATAAAAATCATTAATCGAGTAAAAAGAAAAAAACTACTATCGACTATTTTCAACAAAATGATCCATTGATGTAATAATCACTGTAGTATCAATCGAATACATCATTATCTAGACCTTACTCATAGAGTGATCATATTAAAACAAAGAACTAATTCAATAGTTATATGCCTGAACATATGTGATTGTCTTCATATTGAAAACTAATTATGATGATATCTAAAATTATATCCACGGATGATACTAAACAAAAAAAATCATATTTTCAAAATTAGTCTAATCACAATCAGAAGTAATATTCAATAAAAGAAAAAAACTCCTTTGATGCCAACTGACTAAGATAGATAACGAGCACAAGAAATCAATGCATTATATACTTTTGATATGTGTTAATCTCAAATCATTACCATAGAAAAGCGTGACTAACTATTGATTTTCATATATTCTAAATTAAGTTTCCTTTCGAGTATGATTCAAAATTCATTATATATGTAAATTCAAATATTAATTTCATCATTTTTGCTCATCATCTGCTCCAGTCTATTAATGCCAAGACAAGTGTTCCTTTCTTTTAAACTGCTTCTTCAATCCTATATAAATTAATATCAGAAAAAACAAGACATTATTTTTTTGAAAGAATTTCAAAAACTGTAAAAATTTTTGTTTATAAAAAAATATTAGACAAGATTGTACTCTACTAATTCGACTTTTTTTGCTTCAGTCAAATTATGTATCGTATCAGCTTATGAAGCGATCGAAAATGTATTTACTATTATACAGAATTCTGAAATAGATTCTTCAATTTATTTATTACTTTGACATTGAATTCAATTCATTAATTATCATTAATAAATTCGTCTTATTTTCTCAATAAATTTCATAAGCATGAATTGATAAACATAAATTATTTTCTATAAATATTAATTTTGTTGTTTTTCTTTTAAATAAATTTTATTTTCAGATTTATTATAAAATAAATTGTGACGATTTCTATTTTTTATTCTATAATTTTATTTTGTGTAAATATTTATTATTTAAATCTTTCAATATCTGTTTCATTTATCTTAAGTATTTACATATTTAATAATATTATCGAATTATTAGAATTTTTAATGATTAGTAATGCTATAATATTATTTAATTTCTGATTTTCTGATGTTTCACTCTTGTTGTGCATGAAATAAATATTACATTCTACACAAGTCATAACATATTAGTGCCTCTAAATGCTTAAACTAAAAGAATTCTTTAAAGATCACATATTTTATTGTTTCATAATAAATATCATGTCTTCAAGAAAATTGATCAAATCCTGGTTTGTCTAAAGCTTTAGTACAACTGTTGGTACATCCACAAGCTGGTCTACAACATTTTTCATTTGAAGCACATTCATTATCTCTTTTACAACCATTGATTTGTCTTGGTTCTATTAAACTAATAAAATCAAGCGTAGGTGGACAATAAATAGCACACATCACTCTATGTATTGGACAATAACCTATAATACAAACAGATTTTTTATTTTTTTTTATAAAATTTTCATAAATTTACCAGCATGTGCTTGTTGAAGTTGTCGCTTTTTGAGTGCTTCAGCACTGAAACATGCAAGTACTACAAGTAAGAATATTGCCAAAAAACGCATCGTTGAAATGATATAATTAGTATAGTGAATGTGTATGAATAATAATAAGAAAAACGACACTTTATAAGGACTTAAAATACATTCTTACATCTGTATTTTTTCCCTTAACTACTGATAAAAACACCTACACATTAATGTAACTTATTTTTTGATTTTGATAAGTTCGAATCTCAAGATATAATATTTTATTGTATACGTTTAGAACATATTTTTATGCTTATTCTTTTAACTTCAATGAATAGATGATATCAACTGATTATGAGAAAAATTATTATTAAAATATTCAATATAATACTACAGTACATTAGTAAACACATATTATTGTGAAAAATATTTTTTTTTGTGTTGAAAATTATTATTTTCTAATCGATATCTGATTTGAAAAACAAATATAAATAGATTCGAGAAACATTATCGTCTTACTTAATAGAAGAAAAGTAAATGTTATTGAATTAAAAGATAAGATAAGAATGACTCTATTCTTTCTATAATCAATATCAGTTAGATTTTTAGAATATCAGCTCTTGAAATATAAATACTTTCTATGATAAATGTATTCATTGATATAATTCAATTGAATTCATGTATAATATAATACAACCATAAATTATCACAAATTATCAAAAAATAAAATTGATAATCTTAATTTTATTGATTTAAAGAAGGTAAACAACTTTTTTGTGAAAGTAAATAAGAAGAATTTACTTTATTTAACACAATATCATAGTCATCAATATTTTCTATTATAAAAACAAAGTAAGATAATAATCTTCTTATATATTCTAATGAATAAGAAAGCACAAATAATACTCGTAATGAAAAGAGATATCTAATTTATATTTAATCATTCTTTGTATTTGAATTTTTTATTATTTTTATCATTAATATCTTGAATAATCTTTTATTAGATCAGCTATTCACTATACGGCATTTCATGTTATAAAAAAATAAATCATTAAATAATCTTTATAACATATTTTTAAACTCAAGCATTTATACAAAAAAAACATCTCAAGAATTGAACAATCATTTTAGTCATTTGCTCACTAGAAATGTTTTTAATATTATTTTTAAAAATGCTAGACAATTCTCATTTCACTCAATAACATTAAAATAAATTAAGTACAAATGAGTACATCACACAATTAAGAAAAAACAAAGCAAAAATCATATTTCATATATCATTTTAATGCTTCACATCGTATCAAAGTACTTAGAGAAATATTATAAGAATTCTTATTTTTACAAAGATGAAAAAAGTTTTTCATATCATACACATTTTAACTTTATATTAAAATTTTCATATCTATGTAATAAAAAAAAACATGATTTTACAATGTAATTATTTCTGTAAAGCAAAATATTTAACTGATGAAAACCTATAAAATTCTTGTAAATATCATATATGATTAAAGATTTCTAGTACTAAATAATCTTTATATATTCAATCTAATATTAATGGTTCAATGATAAATTTTATCTTAGATGTCTAATATTACCTAGGAATACTTAAAAATAATGTAATAACAACTATTAAAAATACAGAAAAATAAGAAACTATTCATAATCACATGAAAATGATTATAATCTATTATGTCTTATATTATTCTGTTTTGTTTTATATTGTAAGAAAAAAACTTATAGAAAAGAATGAGATATTTATGAAACCTTTGAATGTTTATCTTCTTCGTTGTTATATAAGAAATGAGAATTTTGATTTTTTCTTTATTTAAATAAATTAAAATCATACTTGATATTGAACTAAAATATGAATAATCAAACAGATTATTATAATAATTCAAATTTATCTAATGGAAAATGTTTTATTAGTCAAGTACAACGTAGTATTACTATACCTATATTATTAATATTTGCTATTCCATCATTAATTTGTTTTTTATTTATATTTTATTATTTTATTAAATTACGAAAACAATTAATATATCATGGTATTAATCATCATGTTATATTACTTATATTAATTTGTGATTTTTTATTAATTTTAACTGAATTACCAATAACATTATATTATCTTGGATTAGGAAATGTTCAAACACAAAAAATATGTATGTTTTGGATTTATTGGGATTATACACTTGAAACAACATCTTTATTTTTAACAATGTTTGCATCTATTGAACGTTATTTATTAGTATTTCTTCGAACATATATTAAAAAACATAAATATATATTTCATTATATTCCAATGTTTTGTACAAGTCTTTATATACCAATATTATATTTATATTTAGTTATATTATCACCATGTGCACAAAATCATCCATATGATATAAGTGCATTTGTTTGTGGTGGTGCATGTTTTTTTTCTTATATATATGTTAATACATATGATACAATTGTTGATACAATGTTACCATGTTTTATAATATTAATATTTAATTTATTAATTATTTTACGTGTTATTATTACTCGAAGTCGAGCTTTAAAATCATCATCATTAATGAAAATTTTAAGAAAAAATCGACGAATGATTTTACAATTAATAGGTATTAGTTTAATGACTTTAACAGCTTGGATGCCTTGGGTTGTTATTATAATTGCACAAAATTTTTTTCAACCATCATTTGGTGAATGGTTTATAACGTATATTCTTCATTATTTACCATATTTAACAGCATCTATATCACCATTTTTAGCAATTATTGGTTTACCAGAGATAAGAAGACATATCAATAAAAATAAGTATCAAATAAATTCTACTACGAAAATAACTGATTCAACTATACAACAAATAACAATATCAACAATATTGAAAGATAATAAATTCATTGAGAACACTTCCTTTTGATTTAAAAGATTATATTAATATTTAAGAAAAAAATAGAACTAAATATTTATTATTATTTATTCGATATTGTTTCGTTTTTTTGTGATATATATATAAATACATAAAATAATAAAATAGTTTCTTTCGGAATAATTCTTTTGCTTTTTTTTCTTACAGAAAATGATTATTTAGATTTGAACAATTATTTTTACATATGTAACACTGCTTATTCTTAAAATGATTTTATCTTCAATCAATTATAAAAATATTAAAACACAGGTAAACACGATTGGAAATTAAAGGAAGAGAAAAACTAATTTGGCTGACTATAAAAAGTATTGATACCAGATAATTCTTGTTATCAATATAACTTTTAGAGCTTTCCATAATTTGTTTTTGCAGCATATCTAATAGAAGATTTATGATACGTAAGACTATTTCTTTGTCTAATAATAAATATTTAAAAAAAAATATTGATTCATGATTTATTTATATAAAATACATCTGTTCATATGTTAACTTATAAATGAAAAAGACAAAAAGAATTATTTACGACTACGATAATGTGTTCGTTGTTTAACTGAAAGATGTTCAACTGCATAACTAAGCATAATACGTGGCATTTGAGCAGCATGTTGATCAAGAAATGAAGTAAGAACTTTTTTACTAATTCTTTTTCCTGTTTCACGTAACATCCATCCAATAGCTTTATGCATTAAAGGTTCAGGATCATTTAACAGTTTTTCAGCAAGTTCAAATGTTGTTGAACCATCTTTTTGTTTAATAAAGGCAAATGTAGCAATAACAGCTGCTCGTCTTTCCCATAATTGAGAACTTGAAGCTAAATCAAAGAGTAATTGGCGAGATCGATCTTGAAGATAAGCACCTAATAAATGTTCAGCTGATGCATCTACTAAATCCCAATTATTTATTCGACCACGTTTAAGTGCATTCACATAAAAAGCTGAAAGTTCACCACGAAGTTTATCATCACGTGTTGATGATCGACTAGCAGCAAGAAATCGATAGACTAGAATAAAGACAGCAGCTTGACGATGTTCATGAATAGAACTGTTCAAAAGACGATCAATTTCAACAAGTGGAAGATTAGAATAACGTTTTGCTACGATTCGATTAGCAGGTACACGGACACCAATAAATATATCACCTTCACCATATTCACCTTTACCGGTCTTGAAAAAACGTTGAAAAGTAACAGCATTTTTTGGATTAGCTTGTTCAGCAAGAGCAGCTTGTACTGTTTCGGCTGTCTCGGTGTTGTTCATCTGAAACAAATATAATCAATTAAAACAAATCTTTCTAGACGATCTATTGAATGAAACATACATTTTGCGTATGTATTGATTTCTGAATAATTAAAATAGAGGGTTGTCGAATCAAGTTTTGACTAAAATATTTCAGTACAGTATGAAATTGAAGCATACAGCTTTTTTTCTAGAAGATCAAGAAGAAAAGAAATTCATTCTCATCAAAGTTTTAATCATGTTCTAATCATTTTTATTGTGTGAAGTAGGTAAATTAAAAGATAATCATTTGAATTTTCAACATTAGAGAAACATCTTATTTACTTTTGGCATTGCTTCAGCCTAATATACTTTAGTAAAGTTTTTTTAAAATACTGTATTATAAAACAACCAAGTAGCAAGTTACACAATGTATAAATGTCATTATACTATCAAATAAGATGTAATAAGAGAATACATTTTTCTATTCATTATGATCTACTTTTTGACTAGTATCTTGCGATAATTGTTTGAAATGACTCTTGTCATATAACATACATACACAAAATTGTTTTCACATTCGTTTCTATTCCAACCAATGCCAATGTTGTTCAATCAAATTTGTATATCTTCCGAATAACTTTGACAGTATACAATTGTAACAGATCTCTAGAATTTAATTGTAGATTGTTATAAGCATAACAATTTTTTATCAATTAAAGTAAAAAACAGCATCATTTTATATGAAAGAGATCAAAGATGGCGCTAGATATAGAGCATATCATCTCATTGTTAAATTTTTCAAAATATTTTACAATTATTTTGATCATATCGATAAGATAACTAGTCAAAACATTTCGTCTCAGTATAACTTATATCCAGCAATTCAGCAAATATATGACACAAATCCTGAATCAGATGACTATTGTACTAACATAAAAAACATTTTTTTTTCAAGATGCCAAACATATAGCAAGATTACTTGATGATGATCCACAAAGCACATGGTCTACTTTTAATGCACACCATGATATAGGAGAGAATAGATTATATTGTTATTTTATCACAACCATTCCATATTTAATACATTTAGAAAACATATTAACCGTTTCATCATTACCATATTGCCAAGAGTGATATTCGAGAATTTTATTGGATTTATCTGGAATAATATGTCCCTTAAGAATTAATACTTGATTATTAAATTAAATAAGTCTTGATTGAACTTAGACTACACTTTCAAAAAACGATGTATCTTGATATTATACAATGTATTCTACGACAATTAGATTTGTACCACTCATTAGTTTCATAACATTAATATTTGTAAAAAAAAATTCCATGACATAACACATCTTTATGATAGACTATTCAATCTGTTCTATTTGTTCAACTAATGAAAGGATTGTAAAAATTCACTTTTGAGATGAAATTTTTCGATAAACAAAGTGAATCAAATGTTCCAGGAAGAGCGCGGATATGAGACTAAATAAAGTTAGCATATTATTTATAGTGATATTTTGGTTTTCATACAAAACGACTACTTTTATAGATCTTGTTGATATTTTCCAATTAATTTATAAATAATATACAAATATATACCCCTGGAAAGCAAAAGCTGGACACGGTATTTCGACTCTTTTGACACTCTGACAGTGCATCTTGGAAAAAATAACTAAAGCATTGGATAGCACTTGGAGTTCTCTATCACCTTGTATATTTTTATTTTAGTTTACTTTTAAGCAATACCAAGATAAATTGAATGCAACGAAAACACCATCAAGTTCAGATTTCCAAAGACGTGATTTTGTCTCCGTAACGAATTTTTTAAAGTTTTTATCGCTATAGATTTACCTATTTATGAAAGCAATTATATATTCTGATATCGCATGAAATTCTCTATCATCCCATATATTTATCTATTGTCTTGCATGCATTGATTGAAAAATAATTTGAACCCAATGAAAGTACTCTCATTTGACAAGGTTTAAAAATCTGTATGTTTTTTATTAATTACGCTTGAGACAAAATATTTATATATAGGATGATAGAGAATTTTAAGCGCTACCAGAATATATAATTTGTTTTGTCAAGATTTATTTCTATTAAAACGATAATATGGGGAAAACATTAAAAAATTGAAACAAATACTGGAATTTTTAAAATTTCGTCAACTGAGGGTATGTTCATTGTATTCAAATTATTTTTCAATCAATGCATGCAAGACAATAGATAAATATATGAGATGATAGAGAATTTCATGCACTATTAGAATATATAATTATTTTCTTGAAAAGGCAATTCTATAGCGAGACAAAATTTAAAAAACTAATTTTGATGACAATGACAAAACCACGCCTTTGGGAATCTGGACTTGAAGGTGCTTTCGTTGCATTCAATTTATCTTAGTATTGCTTAAAAGCAAACTAAAACGAAAATATGCAAGGTGATAGAGAACTCCAAGCGCTATCCAATGGTATAGTTATTTTTTCTAGAATGTGCTCTCAGAGTATCAAAAAAGTCGAAATACCGTGTTTAGTTTTTGCTTCACAGGGGTACATATATTATATTCAAAACTTGTAATTTGATTCAGATGCACAAACAACTCAAAATGCGACAAAATTTTTGTACCTACAATCGTGTAGAATAAGAGAGTTAATAATTCATCGAAGTTTTCAAATGATCATTACAAAGTATACTTACTAACAGATGCGCGAGAATAAATGGCTTATGAGTAGTTTGTTAATATCTAGGACAATTTTTATTATTTAAATTTCACTTTTCAAAAGATTTTGCTGTATAATTCTGCACATAATGATATAACTTACTCAACCAATTATTTTTTCTTTTTAAATATAATTTATTTAAATAATAAGATTACATACGCCTATCTTAACTTCAATTGTTTTCAAAAGTATTTTTATTTCTATAAAATATTTGATCTTTCATTATAATACAGTTAAAATTTATATTAGTGATTAATTCACGTAGGTGAAGTTAGCTTCATATTCGAATAACTCCAGCCGATATTCGTTCAGAGATATGTAACAATTGTTTCAGAGAGTTCCAGAGTAGAGTTCGACGAGCTCTATCAATTGGTAATCGTGGAATTTTCTATAGCTCCTACCATTCGTGAGAAAAGTTCAAAATATTCATTTTTCACTATGTAAATCGTGACACATGATTACTAAAACGAGCCGATATTCATTTGCAAACTAGCTTCAGCTGTTCTGACACGTGCTCAAATACAACATGACGAGATCTATCGATTGGTAATTTTGGATTTTCCATAACACAAAGGGTGTCTCCAGAAGTTACAAAATGTTAATATTTTATGAAGAGCTTGAACGATATGTTAAAGTACAGTCAATGTACCTAAAGAGAACAGTTTTTTCCGAAGGTTCGAGTAATTTCTTTCTTACTAAGTGATTTCTCATAATTATAAGTAATTTTTTTATATTGTTGAGTGCAGAAATGTCTGCTGTATCGAATGATGCAAAAATCAGCTAATTATTTCGAAAATTGATTAAGTAATCAGCGGTAGTTTGCAATTTATTGAATTTGTTCTTATCAGGAACGCTGCTCCTGATAAGAACAACTAGAGAGAAAATACTCCTAATAAGAACACTTAATATAAAATATACATAAAAAAGTTATTTTATAAAACAATTTTATATGTTTGTATTTAATATCAGTAAAAGATTCGAATTATCAATGTCATTCAACTACACATTTCATTAATTTTGTTCCGTAGACACATCTATATTAATGCTATAGCATACCTTTTAATGAAAAACAACTGATATAGTAGTATTCACAAATTAAATAGGGATATGTAAAGATTTCATCTACCAACAGGAGTCACACGACATCATATAAAGAAAAATTTTGTGTGTCGCATGAATAATTGCTGAGAATCATTATATAATCTTAATCTTAACATTGCGATTTGTTATAGATGAAGTAATATCGATAAAGCGCTTAATTGAATAAGGGTAACAATTACAACTTTTTAATTGACAAAAGAAAAGTTTGTTACTTGTACATTAAGAGTTGATTGATTTCGTATGACTAAAAACTGATCGATTCAAGTTTGTTACATTCTGAAAGAAAAGACGAATATGAGGTAACTTTTGTGTTTCAAGATGTCGAGTTGTTTTCTGCTTTTTTGTGAAATGTTTAGCTCTGGATGAAACATTTTAGAAAGTGAGAATAGCAAGTAAAATAATTGACTGATTATCATGCGCCATGCATTCTGTGAAACTCTACTTTTATAATTAAATTGCACTTTCTATTATTCATCTACTGATTTTAATGGAATAGAACCAAACAAATCTCATCGTTTAGTACCGGTATATGTTTCTAAGATATTAATGGACATTTTCTTTTGAACCGCTATAATTATTTTTCATCATTTAATATTCAAAAGTAGATGAAGAAGTTTCTTCGACTCAATGAAGTCTTCGTTAATTCTTACCATTTCAAATAAATGCTATACAAAATTAAATAGTCACATATAATTATCAAGCATCTCGTAAGAACACAGTATCTCCTATCTTCTTAAATAGCTTCTTAACTGTATCATATACCATTATTATGTAGGATTATAAATAATACATTAAAGATTGTAATATTCTTTTGAAAACATAGATAGAATAATTATAATAAAGAAACTATCTGCTTATTTAATATAGAATCATTATTCTTTTCTTAAATTAGATAGTCATCATATGAATTGCAAATAGAATACAGATTTATATATGTATATTTGAACTTTGTTAACATTTGAAATATAAAGTAGAAATGTTTTACGTAAGTATTTAATATATATAACCATTCTATTTATAGTCATAATAAAACAACAAGCGGAAAATTGTTGTTAAGTAAATAAGGTACTGGGAATGCAAAAATGTAGCAAATTTTTCTTTTAATTTTTTTTTACATATGGTTGGATAGAGCAGGTCAAATTGAGCAAGAAAATATATGTTTGAGCGTTTTTGCTCAGTGCTTTTCATAAAAAATGCAGATATTTCCTATAGTACTCGGCAGATGAGTTCTTCTAAAAATATCAAAGGTTCTAAGATTTTCTAAAATTTTAGAAACTTTTTCCTCTGTTGGACTTTGATTTTTTTCAGAAAAACCGAACCGCGGAGTACTATAGAAAACATTCACATTTTTTTCATGAAAAACACTGAGTAAAAAAACTCAAACATATATTTTCTTACTCAGTTTGACTTGCTCTATCCAACTATATGTAAAAAAAATGAAAAGAAAAATTTGCTACATTTTTCCATTGCCGACAACTTGCATCTATTAATACAAAATTACAAAAAGTTTTAGAACAAAAATATCTTAACATTCTTTCAGAAAAAAATTTACCTTTTACGACATTATTGTCTTATGAATTATCATGCATTTAGATTGATGTTGTATTTTTAGATATTAACCATATAGTCGTTTACAAAGAAATCTAATTATAGACGCTGAAGCTATTTCGATTATGTTCGATAATCAAAATCAATTAATTAGTTTTATACTCACATTAATAACACTGATCCATAGTTTATTTGCATGTTTAATATCGTTAATTATTTTTTTTATTATTATTTATCACTTATGTTATGATCGTATGAAACGAAGAGATAAAATAACTATCCTTCTTTGTGCTAATATTTATCTATGTATTTTGATATACATGATAATATTATCATTAATGAATATTCAAACAGTATTAGGAGATTTATATGGACTAGATTTTAATTCATCATGGTGTATATTCATTGGATATTTATCTCCTACTATTCTTTGTGTTTTGTACTATTCTTTTGTTAATCAAGTAATTATTAACTCTTTATAAAAATATTTAGTTATATATATATTTGTAATACCAAATCAGAAAAGATCTTTTCTTTTTATTCTATTTATAGACTTTCTTTCGTTTATGTCGTATTGTATATTATCAATATAGATTACTTCAATTTCACTGGTTATATATAATTATACTTTCTATTCAATTGATTTTAGCTTCTGCTCTACTTTCTCCACTTCTTTTTTGGCATGATGTCATTTATTTGTCGAAAGAACACTATTGTTATGCTGCATTTATCAATTTTCGTGGTATACTTTGGTCTGCATTTAATTCATATGGAATTCCTGTATTCTGTTTATTTATAATCTATATTCGTATTACAATATTTATTCATCATGAAGCAAATAATCAAACACAAATAATAAGACGACGTCAAGCTCGAGATTTACTGGCTATTCAACGTATTATTATCATTGTTAGTGTATTAATTATTCTTGGAATACCAAGCGTCGTTCTTGTGATAATATCGGCTATTAATGGTGAAGAACATCCATTGAGTTTTCGTATTACATGGCTTTCACTTTCTGTATCAATGACAGGACTCAGTGTAGCAATGGTTTTTCTGAATCCTCAATTAAAAAATATTGTTTGGAAAAGATGGCAACGAAATCAAATTGTACCTATTGGTGATGTTGCGACAAACTCAATTCAAAGAAGACACAATATTGTACATCGATGAGCTAATTGCTGATAATCATAAAATAGTAATTTTTGTTTTTTTTGCTTATATTACTATTCAATTATTTTGACAATTTGTGCTGCTTAATTTAAAAGTTATCAACAATATCGAAATTTGTATGTTTACTGTTGTAATTTATGCTATTGATTACAAAATCTTCAATGATATTTCGATTTTACAATATTTATTACGTAAATTTAATGTTCGAAACAAATTTCATTTAACACATCTAAGGATATCGAATTCATTCTCGATATTGTCTTTACTAGTGTTATTTTTACTAAGAAGTAATTGCTAAAATATCTGTGCTTTTATTGCTTATATTAATAGTTTTTATCCGGTCTAATGAAAGAGAAAAGACAATAATAAAAGTAACAGAGAAACAAATTATCTTAAACGATTGTTGAGGAAGTGGAAAAAGAATTATTCACATCCAATGTTTTACATAATCATCAAGTTTTTAGGATTTATATTTTTGAAATCTTGTTAAAATTTATAGATGAATTTATAATCAAATAAGATTTACCTTCTTCAGTGAATTTACTAGTATCAAAGTAAGGAAAAAGGCGATAATTTCCTATAATAATTCGTAGATTATCCATACTTTTGACTTTATTTCATACAAAAACAAGAGAATCTCACAAACGGTGATGTTATTATTTCATTTTGATCTTTTAATTTTACTATAACCAAATTCATAATTCTTTTCTTTTTTTTTCACTTGTATTATTCTTAATAAAAATATTTTATAAAAAAAAACCTTGTCTTGTATAATATGGAATAAAATGGAAAATGTTAAAATATATTTACAAAAACAATTTTTTATGTCTTACAACGGAACTCGATAAATTAGTTTTGTAGTCAACTTTAAGTTAATAATAATTGTGCATAGCTTATTTATCTTTTAATATCATTGATTATTTTCTCTATTATTATTGATTGTTTAATTTATAATTATAGAAAACAAAGAGATAAAATATATGATAATATTATCATTAATGATTTCCCGAGTAACTTAGGAGATATATATGAACGAGATTTGAATTTATCATGAAGTACATTCATAGAATATTTATCTTCTACTTTGTAATATCAATTCAGAAAAGTTCTTTTCTTCGTCTCTATATGTTGCCTTATATATAATTATAGATTCTATTCAATTGATTTTAGCTTCTGTACCTATTTTTCCTGGTTTCTTTTTTGACATAATATTATCGGTTTCTCGAATAAACATTGTTGTCACAGTACATTTATGAATTTTCACGATATATTTCGGATTGCACTTAATTCTTGTAGAATTCTTGCGTTCTGATTATTTGTAATCTATATTTATATCATAGTACTTATCTATTACGAAGGAAATAATCAAAGACAAACGATTATACGACAACAAATCCAATATCTACTTATTATCTAACGTATTTTTCTCGCTGTCAATGCATTAATCATTTTTGGACTAATAAACGTTGTTCTTGTCATAGTATCGACTATCTCTCATGAAAAACATATATTAGATTTTCGTATTACCTGGATCCCACTTACTGTATCAATGACACAACTTACTATAGGAGTATTTTATCTCAATCTTCAATTGAAAATGGTAACAAAATCAATTCAAATGAGAACCAATATTACAAATTGATAATTGAAATTACTAACAACTGCAAAATGATAATATTTATTGCATTTTACAAAAGATTAGTACTGTATTTATGGTTCAAGATATCATTTGTTTTCTATAGATTTTTAATCTCTCTATCTAACTATAAAACTTCGGATAATAATTCATTTTTAAATTGTTTAGAATTTGCAGGATACAAATTTTAAAAATAGAATTTTTCTCTCTGTGAATATCGAATTTAGATTTAACATTCCTTATATAAATACTGTTAATACTAAAAAAGATTTGTTTTTCCTTTCTTTTAGACAATGAATAATAATATGCCTGGAAGACAACAATTTTTCTTCTTACTCATCAAGAAATGTAAACTAATTCTCGAAAGAACTAGAGCAGAAGATAAGAAATAAGAAAATACATACAACAACTGGTAGAGAAAAGCCGAGACAAAACAAGAAACAGAACCAATAATACATGTCTAATCCAAGGATACTCTGCAACAGTATTTATCCGTTTTATTAATTGTTCTTCTCTTACGATGGAACAGTTTAAGACAATTCATCTCAATTTATATTTCTATTTTTCATTCATAGAAGCACCTCAGCTTAATTTCCATTAATACAAAACAATCATAACTTCTTATTGATGCTTTAAACTGTGTAGGAACACGATTTAAGAGTATGTAAGCAAGATTGAATATTAAAATGTTCCCACATGTGAAATGCGTGCAGATATGCGTATTTCGTGAAACGTATGTGATACATGTGACTATATTGGACAACAAAATCGACGTATCTTTTTAACATGTGTAGCGCATATAGATAGATATAATGATAGAATGTTTATCAGTCGTATAAGAATAGAACATATTATATTTAAAACGTAAATGAAAACAGTGATAACTGGCAAATTTAATGATATTTTTTAATTATAAATAATTTTATATTTTTAAGATATTGTATTACAATAAAGTTAGTTTCTTATTCTTTGATTTCTAGGTATTTTGTTTATTTTATACATTGTTTTTTAGCCGTATGTTGTTTTTTTTATCTATTCTGTATTCCTACTATCAGATCTTCTTTATTGCCTATGCGGTAGAGCATACTATACATACCCCTTACTCGGCATCTCCTTATACTTAAGTATATTATTCATTGATTTGACGTCAGTCTGCACGTAGTATATGAAGATAAGCCACCTGAAGACAGTAAATGTAATATATTGATAAATATATCTTTTTAGTTCCTATAAAAAAGAATGTAGAAAAAACCAAATATATTTTTTTTAACTGTCTATCAATCAACATTATATATTATTCGACAAGGAAGATAAGCATATATTTAATTTCATTAGAGAGAAAAAATGATTAATAAAAGAAGAGATGAAACGGTTTAGACTGATGATATTTTCTTATTCAAATACTAATTCTAACAAAAAATAAATAAATCAGTAAATATTAGCAATTTAAGTATTTTCAATATCACAAAAAACGTACGAGTGTAAAAGGAATTTTTTCGCTTTAAAATTTTCTTTTCTAGGAATCAGGTATGAACTTCAGACATCGGTTTTGTAGATTATTTTCCAATTACCAATTGATCCATTGGTTTTTCTTTCATTTCTTTTACTATTCAATGCATATAACTATGGAAAGAAGCAGAAAGACGAAAGAGAAAATATATTAAAGATAAAATGATTTTATGAAGTCAGCAGCAACAATAAGGGTCAATTACTTTTTGTACCTCGTATTTGTTTTTCATCTTTACATGGTAATGAATATTTTAGATTTTTAAGAACAAGTCACATGTATTTATTGTAATTAAAGTCCTAGTTGAGACAAGACAAAAAAATAAGTGCAAAAATTCTAATAGCATTTTCAAAATGAGAATAGCTAAGTACAATATGGAGAAATTTTTTCAAAGACAACTTAATCGTAATATAACAACAGTAATGAATTTTGTTCATACTGAAGCTTGTATGATTTGATTCAGAAAAATAAATTTGTAAATATAATTTGAACAAATCGTAATACGTACATATATTTTAAAAATATGCAAAATTTTCTATTTTATTCTTTTTCTTTTCAGATTAAGTATTAAGAACTGAGCGTAGACAATTCATTATATCGGCACTAGCTCTAATACTCTATTGATATTGATGGCTCGAGTTGCATCGAGTATTCTATATATAGATTGATTTTGTAACTTTATCTAGTTTTATTTTTACGTTTGTGATGAAGCCACATGTTTTATTTCATTCGATTCATCATACCATCTCCCATAACGTTGTGCATTGTTTTCTTTCTTTCTTTCTTTTATCACAAAAAACTCGTTTTTACTAAATTTTAAGCCAAAATAACTGGAATTCCATCCGTATTTTTTTAATCTTAACCATTCAAACTAAGCTTTTATGTAATAAGATTATCATATTTGGAATCAGCATAAACAATTGAGTCGATTCATCTATGTTTTCATTGTTTTGAATGACTGTAGTTTTTGTTCGAATTTTCACCGAGAAAAAAATGAAAACTTCGAAAGCATACATCAACGAACTTAGCTTTTTATGCTGATCTCAAATATCATAATTTTATTACATAGAAATTTAGTTTTGATGAAGAAAATTGAGAAATACAGGTAGAATTCCATCTATTTCGGTTCAAGATTTAGTATAAATGATTTTTTGTAATATAAGAAATAGAAAAAAAACAATACACACCATTGTGGAAGATAGTACGATGAATCGAATGAGATTAAATATTTGATTGCATCACTAACGTAAAAAAAGACTAGATAAGTTTATAAAATCAATCTATATCTAGGACACTCCAGGTAACTCGAGGCATCACCACCAATAGAGTTTTAGGGCCTAGAGTCGAGTGAATAACATATCTACACTCGATTTTTAAGACTTAATCGAGAAAAAAAGTATTCATTCAGAATAAAAAATAGTTTTTCATGATCCATAGCTTACGTTCTATCAAATGATGTAACAAAAAAAAAGATTGAAAACATTTTACCTTATGTTTAAATTACTTATCCATTATGTTTTTAGGAGCAACAGTGTTATCATTGCTAACTATACTTGTCTGCAGTGAATAATTAAAACATTCAATTAATCAAAGTAAGTAACTATACCATATATTAAAATTATTCTTTCTGAATCGAAATTAAGAATTTAATTATTTTAATTGAAGTATTTTTTACTTGTTTGTATAGAATTAAAAAATTCCTGAAATTCAATTTATTCAAATCAATAGTTTTTAAAGTGATTTTTTTCAAAATAAAGACAACAATTAATGAATGGATAATCATCATTTACGTTCAATTTTATTAAAACTTCAAGATCGTCTTAGTGATAATGATCGACAACGTTTACACTTCTTTCTTGGTGATGATGTACCACGTCGAATTCGTGATAATCCAACATTAAGTGGTACACTCAATCTTTTGGAATCACTTTTTGATCAAGATAAAATTAATGAACGTGATTTTACTTTTCTAATTAATGCATTTAAAGAAATTCAATGTATCGATGCTGTCAAACTGCTCAAAGGTATAAATATCATTTCTTTTTGTGAAACACGATCTGAAAGAGAGTGTTGAAGTGTTTAGGGGTAGAAATTTGCACCCACCACTCCTCCCCCCCCACAGACCGTGACAGACAGACTCCATGACCTTTGTCACAGACCGTGACAGACAGACTCAATGACCTTTGTCACAGACCGT